>JBBPFP011117660.1:0-11907 GCA_037974795.1 Kaempferia galanga | reverse complement strand
GAGGCTTACGAGCATGTCTTTTAATTCCTTAAGAGGCTTGTTTATATATAGATATACATATAGTTTTAATATGTCACTCACCTTACACTGCACACCCCATGAGTACAAAAAATATTTTTTGGGTATGAACATTTTTGTGTGTTTAATATTATAATCCAACTCCTAAACACTAAAAGTAAAATCTTAAATGACATAACCGTAAGTTAAAAAAATAAATAAATAAATTTTTAAAAAATGTGCTCTATACCACACAGTCGCACACAATTACGCACGGTGAGGTGCACAACATAACAAGATGATATATAATTATAAATATAATAATATCTTAATAATTAAAATTTAAAAACAAAACAACTCTATTAATTTGAGCTCAATTATATGCCTAACGAGCTAGAACTCAAGCTTGTTTAACGATATGTTAACGAGCCAAGTTTAAACTAAGCTCGTTTAACTTTTAAATGAGCTATTTTTGAACCGAGCTTGAGCAGTTCGAGAACTATTTAATTTCGTTACCAACTAAGCTCGAGCTTAAGAATTAAAGCTCAAATCAAACTCAAGTCAAACACAAACTAAGCTCGTTTAACTTTTAAACAAGCTATTTTTGAACTTAGCTGGAGTCGTTCGTGAACTATTTAATTTCATTACAAACCAAACTTGAGCTTAAGTATTAAAGCTAGAATCAAACTAAGCTCGAGTTATTGGCTCGGTTCGGAGAAGTACAGATAGGTCCGTGGACAGTCCAGTGTTACGAGTAATTCGAACTCAATATAGCATTACTCATTCATTATAAACGCTGTCATTGATACAGAGCATTGGCACATCTAGTTGCTAATAGTTGATACTGAGCGAAATCTCCACTCCAAAGCCATTACTTGCTCAGCAGCCTGAAACTTATTCTTGGTGTCTCAAAGGTACAAGCTGGGATCGATAGTAAGATGATGAATGACATTGGGGAGGAAGTGGTGTACCTGCGGGTGTTGGGCGGCTAACTACTTGTAGTTGGGGTAGGGAACGCGGCCGGACTCGATGCTTTTGAGGTCCTCGATTAGGAGGTCATAGTGGGACTTGACCTCCTCGGCAGTCTTGCCCCCGCCCACTGCCCGGGCCACGTTGTGCCACCGGTCGGGGGTGTCCTTGTCGAAGACTGCTAGAGCGCGCTCAAAGAGTTTGTTCTGCTGCTCGGTCCATGCTGAGGCCATGTTGGATGGAGAGGAGGGAGGGAATTGAAGAGGTTTGGATGGAGTAGTGAGTGAAACGGGTTGAGGAAGTTGTTTGGAGAAGGGGTACGTGATAGGGGGCTCTTTTATAGGCTGAGGTAGCGGTGGAACCAATTCGGAACCAATAGTTTGGACCCGGGCTCGAACCTAACACATTTCGCAGGTCTGCTAGTGCTCAACTAGAACATCAAACCTCGCATAATAACAATAATGTAGGTTTTCTACTCTTTTTTAACAGTTTTCTATCACACGTCCCTTAAGCTCAATAATCTATAGAGGTGATGGATTCCTTTCAGGAACTTTAGGATCCACTAATCGCGATACTAATTAACCTTCCGAACGAGCCTAATGTGTCTCTCCTTCTCCTGCTGCTTCTTCTCCCATGGCAAAGTGGATTCTATTCCACTGAACAACAACCTCGAAACCCAAGTCATAATGTGCAAGTTGAAGAAAACAACCTTGGATTCTCACCTCTTTTCACTCACTTTATGCAATGAGGTGGGATATGGTTCGGATAATGGCACATTCTAGCCCTTGTAATCTTCCTTTCTACTTTTGCCCAAAGATCATATAGTCATTCCTTTTTTATTATTCTTAATCATCCAAGTATCTGAGTCTGGGACTCAACTAACCCTGGAGGTGGACGGCCTTCACCCTTAACTCCTCATATTTTTAATTCTACCAGAAGAAAATATCTTACAGTGCACCGTAGCTGGGATATGAATGGTAGGTGCTTGCCTTAATATATTTTCTTGTTTGATGAATAGAGTCTAATTTCTTGAGGGGTCTAGAGGGTTTAGTTTTAACCAGACTCAGTCTGGATTCTTTCATCCACTAGCAATTAAAAAAAGACAACCGTTTTACTTTGCGTTCATCATCATGAATCATGTTCCTCTTAGCGTAAAACTTAGGTTTGTTATTATTTTGTTTCAGGAGATTGTGGGCCAATAACTCACTGTGAATCTTGTGCAGACTTTTAAGAATTGTCAAAAGTATAGATTCAACTCAAGTTTGTAATAAGTTTCTTCCAAGCACTCAAATTGTAGGGAAAGTTTTTTTTTTCTCTCTTCTTCCCCTTTTCAAAAATATGCACATGAAAAAGACCTCTTAAACTTGTTTGCAAACAAAATTATCATGATTCAATTCTCCATTTCATCAATGTCATCAAATATAAGCATATGATAATGTTAATGTTATGGAGTCGTAATCTAGTCAGTTTCCCCACTAATAGAGAATAGCACTAGAATGGAATTCTTCTTTATCTTTTATAAATAAAAAAAGGAAAATAATTGCTGGAATCAAAATAGGTCTTTTCAGGACTATAAAGAATAAATCAGATATGTATGCACAGTAGCCATATGTCGGAGAGGAACATGTAAAAGGTAGCTAGAGGATCAATAATGGAAGTTGATGATAACAGTTATGTGGTTTTGTTTCATCAGATCAGATGAATCAAACATTATGTAAAGAGGGGCCAAAAAAGCATGTCCTGCATAGGAGGAACTAATCCATTCATTTTGGCTGGCTTTTCTTCCATGACTTTTAAACAGTCAGAAAGAAAAGTGGGAGGATAATGATGGCAAAAGATGAGATATGAAGAATATTCAGATAATATACAGTAAAGCTATTTCCAAAAAGAATGTAGCAAACAATTTACTGATTCAAATGGAAGAAGATGCACAATAACTTCACTTAAGGGATAAGTTTCTGAGTCTGGCTTTATGGATTTACTACTTTTGTTGGTCCTAAGTGTAGCAGCAATGAAAGAGAGTATGCGTGACACAAGTCCGACCATGAATCATGCATGCATTGTAGGAGTGCAATCCTTCATGAGACAAGTCATTTTTCAATTCTGACAAACTAATTGATTAAATTCGGCTCTGAGGATCATGGAGCTTACAGTATCAACCAGCTGATCAAATCCCATTCTGCTCTTGAGGTACAATGTTTTAGATGATCACATTCTTCAGAACATGTTGTTTACTGCAATGATCCGTCCAGGTTTGACACACTAGCATAACACAGGTTGACAAAGATTGGGAATTGATCAAATTCCTGTAGGAGTTACCTCGGTTAGGATGCACATATATCCTTTTGTTCAATCTCCTGATTCATTTTATAGAAGTTCACAATCTTCTGATCTAACTCGTAATAATGAACCATCTTATCTAGAGGTTTCAAATCCAAGTCAATAAAAAAAGCCTGGATACAAAAACATGCCAAGTCAGACCTGCAGCAAATCCAAGAGGATGCAATATTTGTAGCCAGCTAATATGCTAAAGCCAATATTGTTAAAAGAAAAAAAAAAAGAGGAAAAAAAAAGAAGACCAGCTGATTCAAAACCTGGATCGGCTGAGTCACCAGCTCTCCTGCCAATCCAGTTTTAAGAAGACTGGTTTACAGCTGAGTGAGAACCATGTGAATGCTAAAACAGCAACTGATCCATAACATGGAAACAGAAATGTGATAACGCCAAGGTGACTGTAAAACAGCATGTGCCTTTGTTCTTGGCCGTTTAGCATTCTTACAGGATCCCCTTATTCGACATGGATGTTCCTAGGATTAATAGGGAGCATAAGTAAAAGAGCAAGTACAATGATTAGATACCTTGTAAGCATAGGTTTGATTTGATGATCTGAGAAAAACAGAATCATAATTAGATGTAGTACAGCCAAGTTCTGAAGGCCTAAAGCTGATCATCAGGCTGCAATCTTTTGCAGCAGCTGCTATAAGATATTCCCTAACAATTTTCAGGCTTTTCTCTAATGGCAGAGAATGCAAGGAGGAATACTTGTGCAAAACCTTCATGTTGCTTAAATTTTTGCAGATTGGACATGGCTGAGAAATAATATTGTAATATAGATGCATAACCCCTTCTATGTCAAGGACATCCAACTTCTGAGTTGCTAAAAGTTTATCAAAGATCCCAGACCTAAAGCCTATCTCTGCTACTAGTTCAAAAAAGCTAGCTAACTGTAAGCCACGGGAAGCAATCAAGTTTGTAATTGCTTCTTTACTTTTATTAAACTGTTCAGTTGTATTATCTAAGCCACCACCCAATCCTCCAAACACAAGAGATCCATTAAAAAATATACGGAAATTATTATGAGGAGATGCAAACAAGGCAGTGATGGCCAATAATATTCTGTCCCTTGATCCAGAGAATAGATCAAGTGGGTTGTACCCACTTATTCGTAAGATCTCTCCCTGATGATGTTTTAGGAATTGATGCATTTTAAATCGTGTTACATTCTTCTTAATTGCATTTGCTTCTGTGATGTATTGTGAAGATGGGAGGAAACCACACTTTGGCTAATACATCGTCATGAAAAAAGATTAAGCAATGGAACCACGGGTTAGAAGTAAGGCTGAGCTACAATAGTAACCAAGCCAAAACGGGAAAAGAAAGAAACTGATCTGCTATAAGAGGAAGCACCTTTATTTCAACTGCAATGCTGAAATCACATTTTGGAGTACCTGAAATTGTGCTGAAAATGTCATGATCACATGGCACAATTTTGCGATAAGCATTAAAAATGTACCTTCAAAGCATATTCATAAAATAGTCTCAACAACAGACAAAGTCAAAAAAGCTGAGAGGTTCTGGTCAGAGTTAATAATAAAAGCCTACAGAAGAGAGACCAATGATAAGCTATGATAAAAGGCATGTAGCAGAGAAATTTTTTGGCAAATAACAATTGATAAAAAAATATGAATACAGACAGATTAAAGGCAACAGATTGTATCATTAAATAATTATTTGTGTGCATTCCCAAGGTTGAAAGTTGAAATTTCCTTTGAGAAAATAACTAAAATTTTACTGAAATTATATTTGAGTCTCATGCTGGCTACAATGGCTGGAACTCTGGAAGTTTATTTTGTTTCCTCAAGGGCTAGAAGTGATGGAATTTAGATCAGGGAAAAACCTAGAAACATGTAGTCTGAGTATGTGGCATTATCTACTAAAATTAACCAGAAATTCTTCTTAAAAAAATCAGTCAGAAAATTTGCTTTTTCTGTTTATACTGCAGTTCAATAGCGTGTGCGTGTTCACATGTATATAATCAATTCCAGTGTTGTTAATTGTTATCTTGTTAATCCACCAGTTGTAATTTTATCACTAATGAACTTTTTTGCTTTTATTAATATTGCTTGATCTGAGTGTTTTGAAAAACAAAACTACCTGCAAATTTTGGAGGTATTTTAAAGGTATTCTTCAGACTATGATTGTATGAAACATTACTAGAAAAGTCATTTTCTTTTACTATTAATTCCTAGCAAAAGTTCTTATTTGCTCCTTCACTCTATGCTCATCCATCAGCAGGTGGGTAAATGTAAAACATAAGAAACATCTTTGTTTTTTAGTGTTCTAGTTAATACATAAGCATTTGAATATTTTTGATAACATATTTATCAGAATATAAAAAATTCTTGTTGCATTTGAATTTTATTGCATTGTTAGTCCCTTCAATCTTTATTACTGGCTACTTAAGGTTAGGCAGTTTAATATCAATTGATCTTCTTCAAATTTTTATTACCTTATTGAAATTATTGATTTTGTTTTAAATTTCTTCCTCAAAAATCAGTAGTACAGTGAAGCTTGTCAATTGCCAGTGCCTACACCCACGATTCTTTTCCTATGCCAAACTCAATCTAATCTGTATGCAGCTTATATTCCTGGCAGCACTGTTGAACTAGTGTTACATACACATTTGCACATTATCTATTAGGTTTGGTGTCATGTTTAGCTAATTGTGTTCCATATTGGTAGACATGGTCAAGTACAAAGTCATAGGCATTTGTCCCTATTTTGGATTTTCTGGGCATAAGGAATCATGTAATTGTGAAGTAATGACAGAGATTAATGGGGAGTTATACACCAGTTGGGGAACAATTTGTTGAGATCACCTTGTATTACTGTCTAAGGAGAGGATAGATGAGAAGTTTAGACATTCAGATGTGAAAATTGAAGGTATGGTACCAAGTAAGAGAGCAAATCAAAAGTTCTCCCAGTTAGGTAATTCAGTGTGACAAGGTGTTGTAATAAACCTTGTAGACATACAATTTTTCTACTGGTCATTGCCTACATAAAATCCAAATCATATTCAATTTTACAGTAGAAGTTGATGAGAGTCAACAAAGTTAAAAAAGAATAAGAACCGACCAGGCTACCACCAACTAACCTATAGCAGAAGTTGAATGGGCAAGCTCTTCTAAATATCCACCCATTAGATATCATCATCATTATCAGATCATGTTCATTCCAACTCTATAGGATCAACTACTCAAATTTGCTCACTCCATCGAGCCCTATGCAAAGCAATATCATATCAAATTTAATCTCCCACTACCCCTTATCCCTTCCACTTTAATAGATTTAACTCTCCTCTCAATAGAATCAGTCAACCAACTTTGAATATATTTGTACCATCTAAATGTATTTGCTCTCATTTTATCATCGATTAGAGTTCCACTTAATTGGTCTCAAATATTTTTTTTTTATTTTATTCTTTTATGTAACTCCACACTTTCATCTTAAGATTGTTGTCTCAGCTATATTAATTTTATACATGTTTTCTAGTCTCTTGACTTATAAAATATGACAAGTCGTACCACAATCTTATAAAATTTTCTATTTAGCCTATAAGAGACATGAAAATCATACTAGATGCTAGAAGCTCATGTCCTATGTATCTAGGGGCAACCACAGTGGAGAGAATAGAAGTGGGGGTAGTAGAAATCACCGGGCATAGTGTTTTGCCCAGTGATTTCTCTCCCTTTTTTATTTTTTTTTAAACAAAAAAATTAAAAAACAAATCTGAGCCTATTGCTACTGCAGCAGTTTTGTTAAATTTTTTTGTTATTTTTTTTAAACATTGAATGTAAACATTGGCAATTAATTTGATCCAACGTTCAATTTTTAGAACGTTGGACAATGGTCATTTTTTTCATTCATCTTTCACCAAAAACAAAAAAAACAAAAAAACAAAACCACTACGTACGCCAAATTTAGAGGGAAATAGATAGAAATTTTGTCATTATTTTGGGGATTTGTTGAATTCTTCAAATATTGACGAAAATTCAAGTGGAGAAAATTCTCGAGTTCGTCCTAATCTACAACCTCCTCTATTTCCATTTCCATTTCCAACACAACACCTACAAAATTTCCAACTTTTCCATACCTGCCACCATATTATCATAATTTCCAAAGTTATCCAAATTTTTCGAATAGCCACCCTCGAGCTTCGTTTTATACATGTCCCAGGAATATTGGCAGAATAACCAATATTTCATACAAATTCCATCTCATGGAATTAATCTTGTTCAATCACCAAGGATTCAGAAGAACTAGTATTTATGCAATGATAGTGATAAAAGTATAGAAACATCTCATGCAGTCCCCGAATCACAATTTCCTTCATTCTCATCTCAAACAGGGCTTGACAATATTATTCTCAATCAAACAACCAAGACAAACAACGAATCAAATGGAGATCATAGCAAGAGATCAGTGTGGCTAGTAGTAGATAATAAGCTCCTTACAGGAGCCTACACAATCATGAACGAAGATTTAATAGTTGGTAATGCCCAAAAGAGTGAGTCTTTTTTGGAAATGGGTAGTGGCATACTACAATACTAATCGAGATAATGGAGCTAAAAAGAGAACTACAGATAAAGCAAAATCACATTGGGTTTTAGTGAAAGAGATCGTGAATAGATATAATGGAATGATTGACCAAGCGGATGGAGCGACGAACATTTGATTGTGCAAGCTCACGAAGAATACAAGAGTACTTTTAAATCTACTTTCCAATATGAATATGTCTGGATGATTGTGAAAGATAGTCCGATGTACACTTCTCAATCCTCAGTGCAGTGGGTTGCAAAGAAAGCAGGATATTAGAATCATCAAGTGTACATATTGACTCTTCTCATCTTAACACAATTGTTGGTGTAAATGATAGAGAAGCCCGATCTAGTCTAATGGGGCAAAAGGCAACAAAGAGGAAAGACTAACAAAGAGTAGGCCTAATTGATGAATTGAATAAGGTTGTGCAATAGTCAGTATATAATAACAGTAAGAAAAGAAAGTTTCATCCAAGCACATCAACTCCTCGTAATGGGCACACGAGGTATGACAGATAAACAACTTTAAAACCATCTAGCGATATACGAGCAACTGAAGAAAAGATTGGACATGTAGAGAATTTGTTTATTTTATTAACTAATTATGGTTTGTAATTTTTTATCATTCTTTGTTTTATTAACGTGGTTTGTATTTTCAATTTTGAATTTGTGAAACATTTATATTCGTGTATGTTGTACTATTTTTAAAAAATGTGTATGTTTTATATTGTACTCCTTTTGTTTAAATAAAATATTATTATTAAATTAATTACATTTAATAATTATCAAAATATGTAAATAAATATTAAGTAAAAAATATTGATGAAATATATTAAATTGAAAATTTGATAAATATAATTAATTTTATTTAAATATAATTAATTTTATTTAAATATAAAATTAGATGTAAATCAATAAAATGATAGTGGGACCATAAATATTTAATTGGTGAGATATTTGATTGTGGAATTGAGATATTTGGGAGTGGGATATTTGATAGATGGGACCTCTAAATATTTGGTTTAGGGAATATTTGATTGATAGATTTGAGATATTTAGGAATGAGATATTTGATTGATGATGGGGATGTGGGGACTACAAATATTTGGGACAAATATTCGGTCTTATTATGGATGCTCTAACATTACCTATGTTTCTGCAATTCCTATGGCTTGTTTAAAAATACAAGGCTATTTTACTAATCCACATATTTCTTTCTACTTGCAGGAACTAGTGGGTTAAACCATCATTCTTGAAGAGTATAATGCATGTTTCTGTCATGGTCTTAGCATGACGGTTCTTCCATGGAAAAACAAAACAAACTATGCTATGAGGAAAATAGTTTAGTTCTCACTAGTAAAAACTGAATGGTCAGAAATAAGAAGTGCAAATTCACACAGCTTATTGATATTGGCAGCATCAACCCTCCATGTAGGACGTTGACTTTTAATATTCCTCTCCATAACATCCAAAAATTCCTTAGAAACATAGATAAGAATCTGCAAATTGGAAAAAAAAAAAAAGTAAACAGAAAAGAATGTGAGAATTCCAAAAACTGTTAGCAACTTCAAAAATCTCTCATACATAAAAGCTGCACTACTCCAAACACTGCAAAAGTATGACAGAGATAATGATAATAGAATAAAAGCTAAAACATGCAGTATGCTTCATAGTAAACCCGTCCTATTATTTCAAATGTGCAAGCCATTCAAGACGGTACATGTTTAAGGTCTTTCAGGCTTCTATGATCAATGTTGATTTTCATCATATAGAATAGAAGAATATGGTATGGAAAATACCTACTCAATCACATACACGTTCAGGCACTAAGCATCCCTATGCCAAAATTGGATACATGTCTTCTAAGTGCAGGAAATAAATAAAAGAGCTTGAAAAGGAAAAGATTGCATTATGAATTATAGTCTTTAGCTTAAATTGACAAAAACAAAGATTATAAAGATATCAACCAAGACAGGAAACCATAGTACAGAAGAAAATAAAATAAAATGGCTCCAAAAAAATTTACCCCCGCATCTATATGTTTGGAGTTCAATAAATCAGTCATGACATGCTGAATAAAAGCTCTGGCAGCAAAGTCTCTGGAAGTGGACTCCAGAATTTCCCCTACATCTTTCCATATAAGTTTTTCATGATTAGATAGGCCCAATCCTTTGTTCGCAGACAGAGTCTTCTTATTTGGAATTTTCTGAATGCGTAATACCTTTCCAACCTGCTTCATACAAACATCAAATTGGCACCTATTTGTTTTTTTGTAGGAAAGAAATCATAAGGTCCATAAAAATAATCTACGCAATGTGCTCATAACGTCTTAACCCATAAGCAAACCCAAAAAAACAGGAAAAAAAATATCAACACTAAGATAACACGAAGGCTACCAAAAAGGGAGAAGAGCCGCAATAGCCCAGGACCAGATTGGCAGCTCCTTCTCCTTTGTAGAACCAATCCTTGGCAGTGCTTTCTCCTACGATAATCTGTTCTTCACACATAGAAAAACAAGGGAAAAGGAAAGTCGATACAAAATTTGAGATTTAACATTCTAAACGGCTAACGATGAAAAGGAATAAATTGACATATAAACAACACAAAATTAGATTTTTTTTGTTTTTTCCTTTCTTTCTCGGAACGTGTATAAATTGTTATCGCCTGTACCAATGTGGATTGTTCATACCTGCCCGTTGTGGCTCATACTGAGAATGGTGGGAAATCGCTGACCTGCTCCACGTACCGCCGGAAGGAAAAAGGCAACGGTAACACGAAACTCCTCGGAATGGGAAAGGGTCGTTCCGCTCTAAAGCAGAAGCTAATTGGCGGATGATGGAGAGGATGAGGGAAAGATAGAAACAAGGAAGATGATGCAGAGACAAAGAGTGTTAGGGCACGTAAGATCTCCAGAGGAACAGAATTCAGACCTTCGATTGCAAAATGCGTAGGCATTGAAATTGGTTATTGAGCTTTCAATTTTATATCCTTCGATTCGGTGTGTCGGATGGAGAGAAAAAAATTTTGATTTCCAATTCAAATTTTACCCGAACTTAAATTCAATCCAAGCCTCTTGATCTGAATTGAACCCGACCAATTCGATCCATCCGAATTCGACCTGAAAAGTCCAAAAATCAAATCAAAATAATCTCTAATTTTATTATTCTTACTATAATTCTTCACTTTCTTTTTAATAGTTTATTATTATCATACTAAATATTAATATATATAAAATCATTTTAATTTTTAAAATAAAATTTAATTCAATCCAAAAAATTATCCACTAAATAATTAGATCTTAAATTCAGATCAAATCAGATCGATTTAAATCTAATTTGATCTGACCCAAAAAATTTTAATTTTAAATCCCTCCAAATCGAATTCGATCTGAACTAAAAAATTCTCAATATGAATTTTTTTTTTTTTTATCGATTCGGATCAGATAGTCAGATGAGATTTATTTTTAACCCCCTTAATCCAATATCTGTTTTACTCTTTTATATTTATCTCAATCGAATGTTTTGGTTCAAGTTTTTACATTTATATATTTTTAAAAAAATATTTTTAATATATTATATTATATTGATATTTGAGGGTGACTAAGTGAACTAGACGAATAGTTAAATATATACCCAATTGATAAATCATCCTAAAAAATTCGAAAGGATAGTTAATGTACACCCTACTCCCTACTCAAAACTGAGCAGTTTCTTTTATTTTAGTACACTCCTACTGGGGTGCTTGACTATCTTAATCTTCTACAGTTTAGCTCCGGAGCTATGGTATAGTGGTAAAGGGGCGTAATTGTCTCTCAGGCACTCACGGTTCGATTCCCAGTTACGACGTATTTGTATGAATTTTTCTTTCAAATGAGACTTACAACTAAGGGATACTGGATTTCTGAGTTGTTTACCGTGAGTGTTTTCTGATTTATCCTAGTAATCAGTGGGAAATTTTTATAGAACTGAATCGGCCATCTAAAATTAATTAATGAGGCTAACTGAGTTTATAAAGAAACTGAACACCTTCTTCGTTGGATGCTATGATTCCGCCACATTCAATG
>JBBPFP011117551.1:0-24401 GCA_037974795.1 Kaempferia galanga | reverse complement strand
ACTATTTGAAAAATTTCGAAGCAAGTAGTTACTTCTAATGATTTCTAGGTGACTCACCACAGCTTAGGAGTTTATTCAAAAAATACTCACTTGTTGAACCAAAGCTAAATTTGAATCTAACACAAGTTAAAGCAAACCCTAAAAAATATATGCTACTTTTATCTGAAAAATTTAGACCGGGAGAGATGACGAAGGATTAAAATTTAGATGGGAGTTACTCAGATCCCGGGGTCCTGGCCCTCATCCCCCACCTGCCTCACAGTAGTTTCTATCTTGTTTTAGTACTTTGCATTGGTGTTTTTGTATTGTGAACTACTTTTCATTATTACATGCAGTGCTGTCTTTTCCTTACTCATTTTACAAAGGGGAACATATAACTAATGCGGATCTAAACTGGAAGGTCTTCGGGTTGTACTGCCCTCACGCTCAACTTTGGAGTTCTGATGGGATCCAGTGCATTAGTGCCGGAATAATCGCACCCAAACAAAATGAATTAACATTTAACATTTAACCTTTATTGTCTTTTAGTTTAATTTGTAAGACATGTACATTACAAGAACTTAGGTCATTAAACATAGTTACTTTAACCTTTTTTGTTATGGTACGGTTCACTGGACCCTTCTTAAGCCGAATTCCCAAACCTCTTTTGTTTTGATAAGGTTGATCAGACCCTTCTTAAGCCGAATTCCCAGACACTGCTCTGACAACCAATGCTCAAGATTTTCCTTTTCATTTGTTGTCGGTATCATTTTATTATTTCCGGCATTATACTTAATTCATGTAATCTTTTCGATATTATAGTGATTGCCCACCGAAAGCACTCTCACGTGCGGACCTTAGAGCAGGAGTTGCCGAAAGCTCCAAACTAAGTAAAAATTAGTTGTGTTAGCATTGGTTGATTTCTTTCTCCTTCTTTTCCCATTTCCACTGCGTTTTTTTCTCATGCATTTTGAAAATGTGAAACAACGTTATTCACCCCTCCCCCTCTAGCGTCTCCACGATCCTACACAACCAACATTGGATTTGGTTAACCTGGCCAAGCATTCCTTCACTTGGACCTACACACTGTTCAAGAACTTGACCACCACGTCTACTAAGACTTTAACCGCCACGTTACCCTGACCTGTTCTACAACATCCTTGGCCCCTATATCCAACGCACCATATCACCTGCTAAACCAATTTTTGTGTAATTTATGTAACTTGATGAAGAGGATGGACTTGTTCAATCAGAGGTTGCAACCAACAGAAAAAGTAACCAAACTGGTTAGCTTATTTGTTCTTCGAAGGAAGGAATTCTGTGATACAAGGACGTGACAACAAGTATCAATTATGCTTTGCTAGTTTCATTGCTCAATATAAGATTCATGCAGTCACGATAAGGTTCAAAGCAAGCACATAAGAAAAGTTGATTTCTACACTAAAATTGTAGGGAGGAGTTGACCGAAATATTAAGCATTACAGAACATATAATAGATACCATTTGTATATCTTTCTTCCCAACCAAAGGTGACTTCCTGTTCGCGTGGTTCATCCAGAATTTGTCGATGCTACTAAATTGAGGAATATAGTATCTCATCTGCAAGGAAAAACAAAGAGAAATAGAAGAAATTGGGCATAAAACTTGAAACTTGAAGGACAATTTTTCTCATGCAAGATACTAAACACTGGGTCCATAACAAGTTAAACAATATAAAAGCAACATACTTTAGACTTAAAATTTAGCATCATACTTCAACAAATCTAATTGAAAATTCTCTGAGTTCTCTAGAATATATCTTGAAAGATAAAAACAGTCATTACATTTTGTCCATTCACAATGGCCAAATCTCTATCTAGTCCTCTTTCTTGCCATAATCAGCCAAGTTCACTAAAAGGATAATTCAATACAACAATAATAACAACAACCAAGTCTTATCCCACTTGGTGGGGTCGGCTAAGAAGATAACTCAATCTTTCCTTAAAATCGTTTGAGATCAGTAGCCATCCAAAAGAAAAAATATATTAAAAACATTTTCCTCTTATATGCTGTCTTTTGCTTCTCTTGTGTAAATATATAAACCTATATAACTTATTTCCTCTCTAGAAATGCTCAGATCCAAGAGAAATCGAAAGAAACATGAGGTACATATTGGCTGCAAGAATGATTTAGCAAACAGGAGAAGATCAAATGGTGTAGGAAAATTAAATGCCGAGTCAATGATGCTATTAGATCGTGCCCACCCACATAACTTCCCTCTTCCTCCCCATATTAGTTGCATTGCTGCGGATATTTAGATGATTTTTTATGGTAGTGGAGATGTTGCAAAAATTGTATTGTTGTTTTAGCTGGTAGATCATTGTTACATTCATGTTGTTGATACAGCTTTATTGTTGAGCTTTATTTATATTGATTTTCAAGTTAGTTACACTAGATATTAATGAACTGATATGTTTACCTGATGTAGGTAGTTATATTATTTTCAACTGCGACGCTACTACTAATTGGCAGTTGCTTATTTTAAGGTAACACACCTGTGGGTTATGCCTACCATACAGAGGATTGACCTAGGGTATGGCATACCAAACAGAGAAAGAAAAGAGAAATGATTGTTCAAGACTTCAAGTAGTAGCAGAGATGATTAAGATCCATGACTTTGTGGTTATGACATTGATGTTTCCAGATATAATTTACCAGAAAGCTCAATAATAGTTGATTTTAGGAGATAACATTGATGGGCAAAAGCAAAGGACAAGATGGCTCTAAGGAAGGAAGATGATGTGTTTAAATGACAGGAGAAGAATAGCTTATGTAACTCTAATTGCTAAAATGGCTAGACAAGCTGGTCTTACTTTAAGCAGAAAAAGTTTGTTGCATGATACTTCCAAGGAATGCAATTTGATATGTCAATTTCTTGGCATTAATAATATTTGGAGTTGATCAATGTAAAAATACAAGAACATTTTATGAAAACTACCTGGTGAACATTGATCTCAAAGGCACTAATTGCATCAGCAAATGTATATAACATACGATCATCCCAAACCAGGGTAGCTGCCAAAAAGGAACAACCCATATGTTCTTCAACCACAACCTGTAAACAACCACAATCAGTGGTATTGAAACTGGTAGAAGATAAAAAAAGAGCCATTTCACTGAAGCAAAAACTTTGAAATACACTAATTATTGGTCATTCCATGATCAAATAACAACTTACCAATTCAAACCATCTATGAGATGTAGTTTCATTCAAATGGTAGAGGAAATCTAGCATTCTATTGACCCTACCAAATACTCAATCAACCCTATCAAATACTAATCAACATTGTTCTATGTCTCCAGTACTATCAGGCATAAGTCAACCTAAATGGTGTTGTAAGAGACATACTTGGTGTTTAATCTTCTAGAAGCTGTGGATTGTTAGAACTTCTAGAAGATTAAACACCAATTACTCCATGAAGTCGTCGATCTATGAAAGCTTGTTGATCTAGGTAGGGCATGTGTCCCTTGCTCTATCTTGTGTTCTTCAGTGTTTTTAGCTCTCTCTTCTTCAAGATCACTGTGGTTCTTATCCATGAAATGTAGGTGTTCTTGTGTTTTTAACAAATTGTAATGTAAAAATATCTTATTCTTAGCAATTGGTACTCAGAGATGGCACCATCCTAACATGTAGAACTCAAGATGTAATAACCAAGAATAAAGTGGTTAGCCTCAATTTTCACCAATTACTCGTGACATACCAAAGCAGTTGTAGTAGTCATTTTTTGGCAATTGAACAATTAGATTGCAATAGCTTTGAATTGGAAGAGTGCCTCACCCAGCAAAAAAAAAAAAAAAAAGGCTCAGAAGAATGTTGCATGTCTCGACTTCATTGATGTCCCATATGGGTGAGAACCTTTGTACTAAATGATTGATGACCTACCTTACCATCTAAAGTTGGGATTTTTTTTAAAATTTTCAACGGTTCCAATGTTACACAAATAAAACATTTGTACATTTGTCTAAAAAAAGTCTTCAATATCCACATACAAAATCACAGAACAATAATCCAAAACCTCAAACTTGTGGCTAAATATGTCAACTTGGATATTTATGTGAATACCATGTATAAACTGGAATAACATTTTTATCATGTTACATTCTTTAAAGATTGGAAAATTTCTGAAATACATAAAAATTCTAGTTAATGAAGAGCTAAATGCAAGAATTTCACCTGTGGAATACAGAGGTAATATGAACTGAGCATCTCCACCAACAATGAACCATCAAAATAATTACCTAGGAACCCATAAGCTCTTATCAGGGGTGAATCAATTGAAAGATATCTGCAGATAATCAATTGTGCCACTACATTATTATGTTAACAACTTCTACATGGAATACAATCATTTAGATACTTCCAAAACTTGTAAGTTATTCATAAAACACACTGACCCACACATACATTTTGAGAATAAAAAAATTATAGCTTCAGGGCATCAATTACAGAACATAAAGTATCTCTTTTTATGTTCACACTTTACTACATTACTTTGTTACAACCTGTAGAGAATTAACAAACACATATTTTTTGTCAAAGTAATAGGAATCAGACTGTTGATTAAAAAACATTGGCTGCGCATAAAAAAAAAAAGCCAAACTAAGATGTAGCACACATTAAGGACATAGATTATTGTAGCAGCATGTACACTGAGGTATAGTCCCTAGGATTACTTTTTTATGCACATTTAAGAGAAATAAATCCTAAGAGGTAAAGAATGGCTATTTCAGTAAGCGAACCTGATTCGTCACTTATAATTATCCAGACCCAGAGTCACACATTAAAGTGATGTATGCATAAAATTCCATAATAATGCAAATAAACAGGTAGTAGAAAACTTGCCTTGATATCAGACTTGAACCCTGTGGGGTGAACATAATACCATGGACAATGACTGCAGCACCAATCCCACAAACTTCCAGTGGTCTCTTCATCTCAACGGTAGAGGATGTAGTTGTCAGATAAAACTGAGGATACGCCAAAAGATCCTTATTTTGACAGCAAAGCCAGTTCGATGCCTTCGTACTAGGAGGTACTTCAACCTGTTATTTTAGAAGTTGAAAATCAGATAACCTAACATGATAATTTGTGCATAATTAACCTAAAACAGATACTCAATTCAGGTGTCCCAAATGTCTATTATTACATAGTACAGGGACGTTCAACAAATTTAGCAAGATAAGCAAAAGGATTTTTTTTTGTTCCTTGAAAGAAAGACCTGCTTCACATAGATTTGTCATCTAACGAACTAGAAAATAAAAATTTAGATGATAAAAAGAAGACTGTTTTATTCATTCTTTTCCAAAGTTGCTAGACAAACTGAGCAGTCACCGTAGTACATGGTTACCTTATAATGGCAAGTTGGAAGCAACTATCCAATAGTGTTTGCACACCTTAGTGAATCTATGGACTAGAAAAGACATGCCATAGGTACCGTGGCAAGAATACGTCGTGTTATATCCCTCACTTTGATAGATTAACAAGGATCGTTTCACATCTTGTGATTGGATGGTTGAGTTGACACCATGATCAGAGACATTTTCATCGGTAGAGGTAATTTTATATGGTGGGAGTATTTTTCTCGGTTTTATGGTACGCGTACATATTCACACACATTCATTTCCATTAATCTACACCCTGCCTCCATTCTAACCCCACTCTTATACTCGCAGGCTCTCCGGCCACCCTACCTTCTTCCTCCTGGCTCTTCCAGCGGCGAGGACAGCTCACCCCTCTTTGGAGACTCCACGACGAAGACAACTCACTCTCTTCTCACTTTAGGTCATGATGACTTAGTTAACATTCCAGACAGCTCACCCCGGTAGCTCATTCTTTAAAGGTCTCACAGTGCAGCACTAGGGGGCCGTTAAGGTAAAGGTCTCACATTGGGTCAAATACCCTAAACCCTTAACCAAAGATGGGTGTTCTTTTAATAATGAAGCGAAAGTTCATTAACAACATGGAAAAAACCCGCATTATGCAGAAGACCAGAAGGGGGTGCTAGTTCCAAGTAAATTTTCAAAAGATTAAGGGATTAAGCCATTCTGAGTAATCCTGGCAAGATTCGTGCTAAATCTTTATCAGACCTGGAATCTCATGACACCGCTCCCCGTACGCGGCGGGTTAACCTTGAACTCCTCGACCGCCACCTTTATCTTTTCAAACCCTGCCTCCAGCGAAAGAGCAGAGGGCAGAACTCGAGTTGCACAAATATCCACCGGAAAATCCAAGTCTTCCACTCCCACGATCCCATCAGCGTCGATCTCCAGCCCCCGTTTGTGACAACCACGATCTGCATTAACCTAGCAGAAAGAGATAAGTCAGCAAGGAGAAACTGACACCGAAAAGTGAAAAGAAGAAAGTGAAGGAAATGTAGGTACATGAAATTCCATCTCCGAACTAGAACGGAGAATCTTGAAGCGACGGTGGGGGAGACGCGATCGACACGGGAGATCAGGTCCAACTATGCTAATGGCGCGTGGGAGGACGGGAAAGAGGCGGAGATTTAGGAGATCGAAGGGTGAGGATTTGGAGGAAGACGAAGGGAGATGGAGCAAGCTGAGCGCTAGCATCTCCGCCCAAGAGAGGGCGAGCGAGAGGATGGGGCGAAGGAGCGCCCGAATGCAACGGTCTTCTGCGCTGGATAAGATTGCTGTGAATATATAGAAACGATATGGGCTTCATGGGCCTTAATTGGATAGACCCAAAGCGACATCGGGTTGCATTTATCAATAAAATAGAAGAAGAAAAAAAATTAAAAACAAAAATGTCCCATTTTATTTTATTTTATGTTTTTTGCTCCCTTATTTCGCACCAATTGAACACAGCCTAATTAAGGATGCATCAACATCAAATCACAAGGCAAATCCCAAGGAACGCAGTCGGATGCCAACACGCCGGCACCGGCGCCTTCTCTTCCTGCAAATTTTTCCCCCACTCCCTCTTCAAATTTCCCGTTCAGTTCCACAATGCCACCCTGTCTTCCCCCACCTGTGTCGGTGCACCACGCGGACGACCCTCCCACCAAGCCGTCGTCGACCAACCCGGACAGCTGCATTCCATTCGACGACGACGGCGGTTCACAGCCATCCACCATGGCCTCGATCCAGACCTTGTCGCACGAGCTTAGTTCAATTACTTTTTCGTCCCCGACATTATTAACACCGTGAGCTAAACTGAAGCACATAGTAGAAGCAGGGCTCTTTTTGGCGAGCAAATGGAGCATCTCGTCCTTGAAGGAGCCGAGGGCGGCCTCAGCGAGGTGCGTAACCTGCGGGGGGTCGAGCGCGGTGGCGATCTCGGCGATGAGATGGGAGAAGGGCTTGTGAGTGACTGGGTCGATGCCCATCCCCGTCAGCTTCTTCTTCAACTTGGTGTTCCAGTGGTTCTTCACGTCGTTGTCCGTGCGCCCCGGCAGCTGCCCTGCTATCATCGACCACCTGCTACATCTAACTAATTAAATCTGAATTAAATATTAATTTTAATATAGATTTAAATTTATTCTACCTGTTTCCCAGGACGCCATGCAGTTTCACTATGGTTTGTTCCTCGGACTCCGAGAACTCGCCGCGCTTGAGGTCCGGGCGAAGGTAGTTTGTCCACCGGAGTCGACAGCTCTTTCCACACCTTTGCAATCCTATTAAAAAAATGAAACCTGAAGTTGCATTTATAAAGCAGAGTATTTATTATTAATCAGATTGGATTGGAGACTACTTTACTAACTTACCAGCGTTCTTCGGAATCAGACGCCAATTGCGAGTGCCGTGTTGTTGGATGTAGGAGGCGAGCTTGGTGTCTTCTTCCGGCGTCCACTGTCCTCGCTTCACACTCTCCCTCTCGCAACAAGGAATCCTCCCCATCTAGCTATTGGGTTTATTAATTAAAGCTTCAGACATATATAATCAAGCTTCTTTTCTTTCCCTTGTCTTGGGGAAATAATCACTTGGAGAAATTAAACTAATATAATTGCTGCTGTTCTTCTTTTTGTATGCTGTTTGAAATATTTATAGTGGCTGACGGAGGAGCGCATGTGGGGGTGTAAATGAAGGATAAGGCGGCTTCAGATGCATGATTTGGAATAGAAAATTCAACGCCCGTCGAGGGCGTGAAGCGGAGGCAGGTTGCTCACCCGCACCGCAAGGAGAGCCTGGTCAAAACTAGTCTCCTCTTCTAACTTTGTTCTTGGTTGTTGACTAAGTATTAGTCTGTGCTGATGATAATGTTCCTTTTAAGTATGGTATTTTGAATTTTTAAATTAGTTTTCGTCAGGTAAACACAAGCACAAGTTTATTCCTGCGCATTTAGTAGCAGTCTTGATTTTGTAATTCCACATCAAAACAAGAAGGCATTGTTCCTTAGTAATTGGGCTTTAGGCTAAGTCCATAAGCCCATCTATCATCGGAGAAGGGCAAAATCGATATTCTCACGATTCGAAACCCTAGCACCAAACCCGGCCTAACTATATATAACCAGCGTCCCAGATCCGGCCCTGCTGGCTCGGAAGGCTTGGGAAGCGAAAGCGCGGACGCAAAGCTGCAGTCATGGTACTGAGAATCCTTTTTTCTCTATTTCTCCATCAGATTTGAAATTTATGGTTTCTTTTTCTTCTAAGTACTGTTATTTTGAATGGAAATTTTGTGTGGTGAGGCGGTACAGATTTGTGATGCTATGTTTTTGTTGCTTTCATTTAAAACGGGGAGGAGTGTCTTGGTGATAAAGGAGCATCTTTGTCTCGTAATTTTTTTTTATTGTATTTACGATCTGTGATGCTGATTTAGTATACTTCCTTAGTTTTGTCTCACGATTGTGCTGTGAACACGAGTTGTACCAATATATTTTATGGAGTTGCAATTTTGAATTGTAACTGAAGGTTTGTTTGCCATCTGAGACTAACTCAATCGTTGGATTTGAGAGATTAATCATCTTATAAATTTCTTCTCAATGAATATGTTTTCTTTATTAACAAAGGAAATTAAAAAAAAAAGGTTTTGTTCACTTCATTGAGAAAATATGGAACTAACATCTACTTAAAGGATAGAACTGGTACTGATTTATAGAATCCATCTAACTCATGCTTGGTGCAAGTCAGTGCTCGTATAAGATTTTGTTATGTGGTTTTTCCTGATGAAAAATGTCATTTTAATCTTCATTTTTATTTAATAGATGAATCTGTCGTTTTATGAGGAAAAATGTAACATGGGCACTGGTATTTTTATTAGAGATTAAATGGTTATTAGAATTTGAAGTCATTCTTTTAAGCATTAAAGTAACCGTAGGATAAAAAAACTTGAGTTGACTATTATCGATTATTCTAGCATTTGAGTTTTCATTTACACAATATCTTTGTAAATAATGTTCAGGTCATTTACATGTTTACACGATAATTTTCTTGGGATCTCGCATGTCCAACACTAATTAATTTGACTTACCCAATGAGAAACCTCCATCAATTTGGTTTTTCTTTCCTTTTAGAAAGTTTTATTATGTCATGTTTACACCTGTTCTATCGACAGGTGAACGTTCCCAAGACCAAAAAAACTTACTGCAAGAATAAAGCTTGCAAGAAACACACCCTCCACAAGGTCACACAGTACAAGAAGGGAAAGGATAGGTTGTCAGCTCAAGGAAAGCGGCGTTATGACAGGAAGCAGTCAGGTTATGGTGGACAGACGAAGCCTGTTTTCCACAAGAAGGTAACTAGAACCATTGTTCCTCAAGGAAGTGTTTCTGAAGCATTGGCGATCATTTTCAGGATTTACTTTTGCCAAAATTTACAAAGCATATTATGTACAAGTTCTGCCACAGTTTTTTTTCCCTGCTCGTAGTACTTGCAAGTGTTCATGCAAGAAGTGTTGGTTTGCAGGCAAAAACAACCAAGAAGATTGTGTTGAAGCTGCAATGCCAGAGTTGCAAACACTACTCTCAGCACCCGATAAAGGTACACTTGTAATAATCCACTGGAAGTTCAGGATTCTTCATCTGGAATTGATATTATTGTTCGCCTCTTTCTTTGCAGAGGTGCAAGCATTTTGAGATTGGCGGAGACAAAAAGGGGAAGGGAACCTCACTCTTCTAGTTCTATATTTTGGGCACATTTCATGCAATTTTCAACTTCACTTATAATGGTAGATCTAGTTTGTTATTGGAGATCTTGATGCTAGTTATCCGACAATTTATTTGTCCTTGCTTGACATCATGAATGAACAGGTAAAACAAGTATTAAGTTACCTTTTATTGCCCTGTGTTTTATGTTATAAAAGAATGTACTTGCTTTTCTGGGATTGTTTGGTTGTGATCTTGTTTTGTGGCATACCCAGTTGAATGCTTGACGCCAGGAAATGAATTGTTGTACATTCAAAGTGAAAAAGATAACAATAATAGAGACGGAATTGCCTTACGACTTCTTGACCAAGGGTTGGGATAATATTATTATAACTGATTTTGGTAGACTTTTTTTTTCGGATTTTAAAATCAAAATTTGAAAGCAGAAAACATAGGTCTAATTATAAAAAGGAAAAGGTGCTCGATATTAGAGATGCTCTTCATTTGCTTAGAGGAGAAAAATTCAGCTCTACCGTATTTTCTCCAAAATTCATCCACTACGAACTAGCAGAACAAACAACAGTAATGAGTTGTATAAAATTAAACCATTTAGCCTGGTAAGCGTCGTCTTCTGGAAGCTCAGTGAGGATCAACAATGGGCAACGAACGCAAGGGGTTTGACGGATGGCACGAGGGTAAACGAATGCCCTTAGCAACGAGCGTAGGACCTTTGGATAACAGTCGCATTGTAGCCACAAGAAGCAATGATTATCGTAAATGAAGGTAGAGATTTGAAGGCACAAACAAGCAAACCATTAAGATATTTTAGCTCCCTTCCTCTCAATTATACAGACGCAGGTTTTCAAATTTTTTTTTTTTTAACAATCAATTATGCCAGTAAAATTTTAGCTTTAGAGTTTAGATGTTAGATTATAATATTAAACACAAAAATAAATTCAAATCCAAAAAATTTTTCAAATATGTACGGAATTTGCAGGGTATATATATATATAAAACATGTTATCATCATATCCAAACTGTCCCAAATGCAATTTCAGTTAACAAATGCAGAAATACACCATAAACTTTGGGTTGGATATATCATATACATCTTCATAGACAAAATGTTGCTCTGATTAAACAAAAACATAAAAGTGGTTAAAAAATAAAAGGAAGCAACACAATGGCTAAAGCTGAGTGATGACAAATATTAGATTGAATGACGAAGAATATCAGACTTCCAAATGCAGTTTCAAACTTTCGAACAAATAAATAAATAAACCGTGAAATTTAGGTAGGGTGGAGCATATACATCTTTATAAAACAAAATGCTGTTCTGACCAAATAAAAATTATATGGAAAAGTACCATAAAAAGTGATGAAAAAACAAAAGAAAATAACACATAATATGGAGAAAGTATTCAATAATAGATGGCAAATAACACTACGGTGAATGAGGAAGAATATGAAATTCAATTGTAATATAGATATTACAGAAGTTTCCTTGCAGCTGGAGGAGCAAGTCCAGGAATATCCATTATGTCTTTGTTATTTGGATGCACAAGCTGGATTACCAGAGGAAATTTTGTTACAAATAACTGAAAGTAAATGAACGAATAAAGAGGAAATTTCTTATATTTTCTTTTCCCATCGAGTTTACTAATTTACATATTACTATAAAAAACTAGAAGATTTTTTTTTTACTTGTAAAATCGTAATGTTTTGACCTATGGTGTGGTCCAGCTAATGGTCGTCTTATTCAAGTTGTCCCAAGTTCTCAAGCTCTTATCACTTTACACCCCCTACGCATTAACAACATTGATTTATCGAACAAAATAATGCAATGATGAGTATCCCATGCCTATGTCACATAACGTGCAAAAAAATATTAATTCCAATTATTAAGAGTAAAATGATAAGAGTTTAAAAACTCTAAGAAGCATTTTTTAATAAGGCATTTTGTAAAGGAGATAAATTAAAATGGGCAAACTGAAATTTCAAATCCTATTTTGTCATTGATCATCACCTTAACCTAATGGTGCAAACTCCAATAATAAAATGGTAAGATTTTTTTGCAAAGGTAGGGAGAAAAAAGTGTATATCACATTCAACGGGTGGAAACTCTGGGGGCAATCTGAAACTTTCTAAGTAATGAATAGCCTTACATATTCCATGTTAAATATGTTAACTGAGTTTTATAAAAGCCTTTAATCAGCAAGAGGAAAACAATTTAGTCCAGTTAAGTTGGAGTCTAATAGGCTAAATCTAGGTTTGGTGATGGATTTTATATTTTAATGAAATCTTCATTAAGGAAATTAAATGAGAATCAAAGGGTTAATGCTAAAGAACCACCCACCTTTACAATTATAATTGCTATAACTCCCATCACTATAAGGAAGAGCATCGCCATTATGCACCGATCAGTCGCCACCTAAAATACATAATCAGAATAGTAGCCATGATAAGTTTGGAACTGAAACAGGATGATAGATAAGCCTCCTGATAAATCCTTGAGAAACCAACCTGTCTTCCAATTTCCTTCACCAGTTTCGATGCTTTCTTGATTGAAAACTGGATTGAATCAAGTTCATTTACGATTCTACTCATTTGTTCAGTCTGCCATATTTTAGAAGGTATTAGGAATACTAGAAGCAATGTGTTTTCTTGTGTCTATAAGGTGGCTATTAACTGACCTGTGCCTTGAGAGAAGCTGCAGTTTCTGCTCCAACATTGATGGTCTCTTCGACGACCTATGTATCAAATCAATCATAGTTAACTAAATACCAGAACTTTGCAAATAACTATCGAAAAGCACAGGTTAATAAAAACTAATTTAATTTTCATGTTACAAAAAATGTAAAATCTTAATTACAATACTAGAAACTATCATAAATAAAAGGGGAATAATCAGCTCAAATTAGGCATTCAATATACAAGTCAATTATTTTCCTTTCCTCGTTGAACAAACATAAGAAAATGTTCCTTTTACCTCTCAAATGAAATATGAACAATAAAAAACCTGTGTGATATCAGTTATCTAAATAAGTCTTAAGGATGAATTACCACAGTGCAATTTGAAGGAGTTAAAGCATATCTAAATGACTCAATCTAGAAAAATGGGGTCAATTTAGAGAACAATATGAAATCAAATTGAAGGAATAAACCTTCTTTGCCCTGTCAATAGTCTGATCCGTTTCATCCATCATATGGTTTCCATGATCCATCAACTGTTGATTTGTCATCGCTGAGAGTCAAGAAATTCAGCTTTTAGATTTTCTCCAATTGTTTCTTGCAAAAAAATTCATCAGAAGAAAACCATAGAATATACTCCATTAACCTTGACTTGGTGAAGTTGAGAAGGTTGTCCAAAATGCATAGGTATAATGGCAGATGTATAACTAATGATATAAATAATTCCTAATTAGGAACGCTATGTTTCCACTTGGACATGAGACCGATAATATGGGTGGATCAGAAGGGATTACACAATAAATTTACTCATTGTTTTATTCACACAAAGTAACCATACAAATTTATTATCATGTTGAACCAACCAAATACCTACAAGTTAAACCAGAGTCTGATAGTGAACAATTTTCTGGAAAAGGCTTATGGTTGAAGGGCCTCCATTGTTTTCTTATTGTCCTCACAGCAACCACATCATAATTTTATGTAGAGTGAAGTGTCTTTCTTCAGAACTAGAAACAAACACTTAGGAACCTTCAGTGTGTTTAAATGTGAAGTCAAGTTCAATGTGAATGATGTATCCAATATTGACAAATGTAAAGTCAAGAGTTCTAAACAATACTACTTGATCATATCCCTTTAAAATGTTAGTTTTTTTCAGTATGTTTAAATGCACTTGAAGTTAGACAATGAAACAATAGGCCATGAAAAAGAAAACTTACATGATGCCAATTGAACATTTTCTTCCCCAAACCCATCACCACCAGGTCCATCAAAGAGATCAATCCTTTTATTTTCACTTGCATGCCTGCATCAACCAAAAGCAATTTATAAAGGAACTATTGCAAGGTTTAGTTAAGAAATCATAGCCAAATTAACAACTTTATGTGTGTGCAAGTGAAATGCAAGGATAAACAAACAATTCTTGGTAAATCCAAGTGTTATTGTCAAGTAAGAAATGGTTTTAAGCATTGGAGTAGCAGAAGGTATAATCATCAATGGCATAAAATAATAGGCATAACTCACATCAACTTCGCCTTACTAGAAGGCCACATATCGTGTACTTGCAGAATTTTCAACATTGTAATTAATAATTATGCTACCACGATATCAAGGTTTTAAAATTCACTAGGCGCTAGTCGGGTGCCAAACCAGTGCTTAGCGCTTAGGCCGCCTAGGTGGGAACTAGGCACTGCTAAGCAGATTCCACGGTATCAACATAAATTACATAATAAATCACATTCTATAACTCGAACATAATAACATCAAATTTAAAATGAGTTCAAAATTACAAGCTAATAAAATATCACAAATTTATTTTACTTCTTCTCCATAATTTTTAACAACTTGTTCTTCATCGGACACAAACTCAACATCATCATCCGACACAAATTCAAGGTTACATTCCAGTTTTTTTTTTTTTTTTTGATTGGCTTTAAATTTAAAACCCAAACTAAAAACAATTATGAAAACTCTGCACTATTTCCGTAGCACCTAAACGATTCGACTAATTAGTCAGTGCCTAGGGCCGCCTAATCCTGTCTAGGCGCCAAGACTGCTTATGCTGGCCGACTAGCATATTTTCGGTGTTGCTCGTGGTGCCAAGGCCAATTTTTAAAACACTGCATGATATTATTTCCAATTATGGTAATACTAAATAGTAAATGCAAAATAAACTACAGAATATTGGACGTAATACTCAAACATTTTATGATTAGCACATAAACCATAAACTCAACAAAAGATGGCCTCCTAGATATTCAGAAACTTATTAAATAAATTGATTAATAGAATTAATACTAGAGTAACAATAAAGAGCAGCCTGATGCACGAAGCTACCACCAATGCACGAGGAAGGGTCAATTGTATGCAACCTCCCTACTTTGCAAGAGGCTATTTCTAAGACTCAAACCCGTGACATGTAGATCACATAGTAGCAGTTTTATCATTGCGCCGAGGCCCCCCTTCAATATTAGAGTAACAATAGAATCACAAAAAAAGATAAAAGCGCAGTATTGTCAATGGAAATTAAACTGGATCATCTATAACACGAAAGCCCAAAAATTTTCTCTATCAGAAAATTCTTTGAAAAGGCATTTAAAAAGAATAACTCAAGTTATATAGAACATTATATTCTCTCAAGAACTGCAAAATCAATGATGTTGCTATTGAGAGTAAGCAAAAAAGGCATGAACTGATAACTAGACTAAATGCTAGAAAAACTTAGACCAAATCAGCCCAAATTAGATTATCCATTTACTAGCAACATATAAGCATTGATGGAACCATTGTTTGTGATTACTCTAAATAAGACAGACAAACAATTCATAAAGAATACCTCAAATTGCCTCAATAAATGAAAAATTAGTGATAAAACTATTAGAAAATAAAGAATGAATTGTTAACTAGACTAAATGACAATAATATTTCAACCAAATCAAACCCTAGCTAGTATATCCATTTGCAAAAGCATTGGTGGAGATATTTTCTGTAATTACTCTAAATAAGAAAGAAAGATAAACTAAGAATTGCATTTATGATAAAAGGAAACATAGAGACTTTGCTTCACGTGGACTCATCAGCTTGTGTTTCTGGTTCTCCAATTTCCAAATTGTAACCCTCACTAACATGAACTACCAAGCCTCAGAAAAGCAAGATGTTGATGTTCCACTCCATATCAATGGCACATTTTATCAACGAGAAGGCCGCCATGTTTTAAATAATTGATAATTAAGGGAAAAAGTTTACAACATTCTGCTGTAAACATAAAACTAGGATGAACGCAAAAAAGTAGGATAAATGCAAAAATTTCTTCAACTTCAGATGAGGAAAAATAAATAGCGGGGACAGAACTACTCACTGCTTTTTCAGAGCAACATATGAGTTCAGTTCTTTAATCTGTTCAAGCAAAGTCAATGAATTAATAAGTTGATCTATGCAATACGAGGATTGTGTAATCAGGTATTATAGAAGTCTGAAGAAAATGGCACCATTGATTGTTTTCTCTCATTCAGCATCCTGTTTGTATCCTGTGAATTCCTAGTCTCCTCTTCCTTCACGGCCCTTTCAAACTCCTTGATAAGTCTGATAAACACAATTATTCAAAGTTCCAATTATAAGACAATTGTGGTTATAGGGTAAAGGCAACAAAAACAGTGAAAAAAATATCACAGAGTAAACTAAATAATAATAGTGACTATTCTTTAACAGAGAGTACATATATGTGTACCTCTTGCATTCCCTCATCTTGTCAGTCAGTTCCTCTAGCTGTCTACTTCGTCTGTTGGCATCCTTGATCTTATCCAGTTTCTGAAATCCATTTCTGTATAACCATTGACCAACGTACTAAATCGTTACAATATATATCCATAAGAAATCAGGACAATGAATCATTGTTATATGTCACTTAAATTATCTAAACATACTACAATTTTCAGCAATTAAGGCAGGGCGCTACTTCTGAACCATAATTATGCTAGATGCCAAGAGCATTAGAATCAAGTATCAAGTATATGGTGTTTCTACCTTTGGAGAAAAACAGAAACATGAAAAATAGTATACTTATGTTAGAATATTTTTTTTTCGTAATTAATTTTTGTAACCATACAATAATCGATAAGTACCACGATGGTCTATTGCCATTTGCAACTATCTATTGATTAGGAGATTGTCGTTTGCAATATCTACTAAATTAAATTCCAAAAAAAAATTAGCAAGAAAATGAAATTCCTCCTCGTCCTACAGAAATGCATTGTTTAAGAAAGGTCATTAATTCTTACGATAAAGCCCGAAATATATCGTTGATCTGCCCTTCTGTAAGGGCCAAATCCTCGCTGATATCAGACAAGTCCATTTTCAAATAGGAACTCTCCTGGACGAGATTTACCACCGCTACCAATCAAGATCAACCCTTTCCCGACGTGAGCACCAAGAAATCCACCTCCCAAATCCAGCAAAGGATGCCCGTTTTAAGAACACCGACTTCAGCTCCCGTTACGCCCCGCGATGTCCACGCGACGCATTACGGAATACGACTACAATCCATCCACGGCGGCCAGATCCAGTCGCTGCGGGCCGCCAAGGCTTCAGATCATAGCCGAGGAAGTCGAGCCGGGGAATCCTAGAAATCGCCGGCTACCGGCGATGCTGGATTCGATCTAGGCCGGGCAGGACACGGCGGGGGGAGGGCGGATCTAGGGTTCATAGAATGGGCGTGGAAATCTCGTCGTTGGGAGCACGAACGCGACACGAGGTCGCAACGGTTGCGAAGCTTTCTCGACAGCTCGAGCTCTTTTGTTACCATTTTTAAGGTTGTTTTTTAAGGTTTATCTATTTATTGCCACTTTCTATAATTTGAAATTTCGGTTAAAAATATATACACTGTCATGGCCACTAAAAATACTGAATTGAAATTCATAATGTGTTTTTTGTATTTTGTAAAATGGTAAATACCTTTTTCCCTAAAAAATAAAACAATATAATCCATACTCAACTGGTACTAGACAGCCCTTTAGCAAGGTTAATAGTTTTCCAATTTAAAAGTTTTTTATTTTAAACCATCAATCGTTTATCAAGAATAATAATTATGTTAGCTTTCAAGTCAACGTCTATTTCATAATGTCCAACAAAGATTTTTAGCATTTTTCTGTATAAAATGTTTTTTATTGTTTCTCTAAAATAATTTTATTTAGGAATCAACCTTTGATTTGTTGACTACAAAATTCAATATCTTTAAATTACAAATTGTCCATTTAATCTCATTGGCAGTTTTATTTTATTTTTTTTTTATAAAAAAAAATGGCAAAGTTAATGGATTTCATTTAAACAAGTTGATTTGACGCAGCGGCCTAATAAATTAAAATTAAAAAAATAATTTTCCCAAGAAAGATGACATTTATTATATTGCCCATTAAATCCGATGGGTACATTGGTAAATATCAAGATCTTGTGTTAGATAATTTCTTTACCATGTAATTTTTTGCTAAAATATCTTTAACTCGTGAATTTTCTATCCAGTAATATTTTACGTCTTACATTTAAAATAAATAAATAAAAGTTAACCCTTCTTTAACTAAAATTCATATATGAGAAATTATATTTTTATATTTTTTTTATTATTTTTCAATAACAACTTCAAGAAGGAAAAAATAATTGTCCATTATATCTTTGGATAAAAATCCTCATACAATTCATATATACACATGCATAAATAATAGAAAAATAGCAACTCTAGAATAATCAGCTAAAAATACATTCCACCACCCTCACAAACAAAAAAAAGCCTAAAATTTACAATTGATGAATCAAAATCACTTCTAATTTATTATACGCCACATTCAATGATGAGAAAAAGATTATTAATGATGAACTTTATTCTATTTTTAATTGATTTTGATTCATCAATTTATAATTATAATTCTTTTTTGATTTAGTGAGGGTGGTGGAATAAGTTTTTGACTGGTTATCCTTTTCAAAGTTACTATTTTTTTTTTTTGTTTCTACTGGTACATGTATAAATTTTGTGAAAAATTTTACCGAAGGATATAATAGTCAATTAAATATATTTCCCCATTTGAGATTATTATTGAAAAATGATTAAAAAAAAGGATACATATTATTAACATATTTTTCACATCTGACTTTGGATCAAAGGGTGATTAAATATTATTTTTTAAACACAGCCGAGTGGAAGGGTCATCGCTCAACAGATAAAAATTACTTTAGGGATAACAGGCTAATCTTCCCCAAAAGTTCACATTAAAAGGAAGGTTTGGCACTTCGATGTCGGCTCTTTGCCACCTGAGGCTGTAGTATGTTCCAAGGACAGAAGGGCAAAATGCTACTAGGTAAAAAACACATAGGCTTAAAAGTATTTTAGCCTTGATTTTTAAAATGAAATAAAAACAGGAATACGCACTTTCCATTCATTGGCACCTCCCCAATCACCTCTGCAGCTACCTCACAAGTACTCAAAATTCAAAAACAACATGAAGATTAAATCACCCTGGGAATCCATATGAATTATCCATCAATCTATTTAACTTACAAAAGACTCATCTAATGGATCCGAGTCATCCAAAGCTTCTTCTAGCATTGAAGGTGGGTCATTTCAGACCTTGTACCATCCGAGTAACGACTCGATCCTTGTGGCTGGGCTGGTGATACTGGTCTTGGTGTCGTGTTTCTTGATCAGGCTATGAGACACTTCTCTTCATGTCGAGGTTGCAGAGATTATATCTAGCTACGCTAATTCACAATAGCCACAAGAGGTTGCGATCGAACCGAAACAAAACATAGCTAGAGTTAAAGGATAACTACAATGAGTAGTAGCAATTAATCTTTACTCTATCCAGTGGGTGTGGGGTACTGCAACACTTTACCCTAGCTAGTTTCCCCGCACCTGCTCTGATGGTAAAATGACGGGAGAGACATTGCTCGCTCGTGATAGTTCAGTTGGGAGGTCTCACTCCGTAGTTTTCTTCATCTATATTATGAGTCCTATTAGTAGCTATATTGAGGGTGGGCTACACTTAATAATGGCTCGGTTAAAAGGAGTCCAAATTCAACAAATGCTGAAAGTCACAGGAGCTCTTACAGCTGAATTGTTTGCAATTGAGAGTAGTTTGGAGGCACCTTGGATCTGAGGTTATCACAGGATTATACAGGAAACTGAAACAAAGACTTCATCCTACCCCCCTTAATCCTTGGTGATACTGTAAATTTGGTTTGTAAATGGAACAGTCCTCTCATTCACTGCACCTTTTGGCATTCACTAACACCTTTTCGAGTACGTACCAAGTAAATAAACAAACTGTATATCTAAACAAACTGTATATCTAAGCATGGAATATGGACACAGCATTTGTTGGTAAATGAACTGCAAGATCCTCTCTTGGACTGTATATCATTTATACGCGACAACTTGCTTCTAATGTTCATAGGGTTCTTGTTTGACAAAGGAAAAGAAATCAACCGTTAACTACTGCTAAGAATTTTGCTTCACCATGAAGAGTTTATTTTTCTACGAAATCAAGGAAAATGAAAGATACAACGACATGAGACTACTTAACCCACTAATATGACCTTGACAATTATAATGAAACCTACAACGTAGCTATTAGATATGACCTTGAGGATTATAATCAAAATATTAACGACTATCTATCTTATGTGTTTCCGATACGAACACAGGGAGAACCAAGGAATTCAAGCAATAGATACTTAATGTTGTACTAAATCAAATAACAAAAGGAAACTCTGACATATCCATATACTGGCTGTCAATAGGTATTTCCACATTAATTAAACCAGCAATTTCATAATTCACATTCTAAAGTATACAATTCTGCAATCCCAATATATGACCTTGACAATTATGGACAAAGATATCAACAACTGTCTATCAGATACGCTTCCCATAAAAAAACATACATAGAAAAACATATCCAGTAGTCAAGCTTAAATAAAAACACAGGCAGGACTAAGGAATTCAAGCAGTAGATAACAAATGTTGTACACAATCACAATAACAAAAGGAAACTCTGATATTCTAATACTTGTTATATAGAAGTTTTTCCACATTAATCAAACGATCGAACTTCATAAATCATATTCTTATATATGACATACAAATCTTTAATGAAATATAACATTCTACAATTCCTATACATGATCTTGACGATTATATACAAATATCGACAACTATCTATCTGATGTGCTTCCCATAAGAAAACTAAACAAAAAACATATCCAGAAACAAAATCAAACAAGAACACAGGAAAACCAAGGCATTCAAGCAAGGGATAATAAAACCACATAAAATCAGAATGACAAACGGAAACTCTGACATATCCAAAAACTTGTTATCAAGAGGCATATCCAAAAACTGGCACTCATGATTCAGATATTGCAACTATTGACACTTTAATATCTCAATTTTCAATTTAGTAACAGCAACAAGCCAATTAAAGGATATAAATATATAAACAACGAAGCAAAACAAGATCAATTCTTGCAAATTTGCTGAAAGAAACTCTAGTCACCTCCTTACATTTTAGGAGGAGGAGGAGGAGGAGACGAAGAGAGCAATGAAAGAGAATTCAACCTTTCCAAAACCTTACCACTCTCGACGACATTCAAAAGCATCTTGAACCTCTTCAAGACCTCATTTTTATCAGAATCCATCAGCATTTTCCGTTTCTCAACCTTCGTCTTCCACGCCGCGAGCTTCTCCTTTCTCTCCGTTTCAGCAAGTTCCCTCTTCATCTCGTGGAATGCAAACGGCGGCGAGCCACCCGATGTCTCGGCCGCCGTCTCTGCCTTCGATGGCGATGGCCCCGCCGGCTGGTCCTGGCGCTGCTCCACGCATTCCTCGGGGCGGCGCTTACGGAGGACGCTCGATCGGTTTTTGATGATAGCGTCCATGACGCCGGCGATCGTCGTTAAACAACGTCAACCGAAATCGAAGGCCAGGAGGATAGAGATTGGAGACCTCTCTCGTTCATAGACGCTCCCAATTCCGGTGGGCCTTTCTTCTACGGTCAATTAGGAATTAGGATCGCGAATTAGGTGGTTTTGATAGGGATTAGGGTTTAAGAAATGCGCCGAGGAAATTTGGTAAATCACAGTTTGTCTCTCGGATTCGTAATTGAGAATTACCAATTAACCTCGATAATTTTAATAGAAGTGCTCGCATGTTAAGAAAGATCCGATTCAGCAGGACTTGGCGTTGGCGACCAAGCGAAACAAAGACCGGAATTCTTTTATTTATAAAATAAAAAATCCATTTATACTCAAAAGTATTGTGTACAGTTTATATTTTTATAGTTAAATACGTTAATTTTGGATAAATTGCATGAGCCATTAAGATCCAATTATATTTGGATCATCTGAAATACGTGAAAGACTCAAAATTAAATTAAATTAAATTCGAGGATCAAATCACTTGACCAATATCAGCCATCCATACGAATCCACGCTTCGACGTACGGTAGATCAAACAATTGGATTCCGAGTGCAGGGCCTTGCCTTTCCTCACTAATGCTACGCTCAACGACAACGCAACATCGCCCGACCCAATCACTCCGGTGCGGCCACGGCGGAGCCGATCGAACGAAAACCCCTCATCGCCGCCGGAGAACGACCGCCATCTTCCTCACTTGTGCCACAATGCGGGGACCCTCCACCGGCATCGTTTACGGCGTCCTCAAATACCAGGTTACAACAGCAACAACTAATTCGATTCGATTCTTCTTTTGAAATCTCCTCATACATCTTCCTCCTTATCTCCTTCTCCAGGCCCGATGCATTACCGACGTCAAGGGTGACGTCGACCACACCAGCATCCTCGCGGGAATCCTCAGCCTCAAAGAGGAGAACGAGTTTCTTCTCGCGCGCGCGTCTTTGATCTCGATCTTATGATTTTGTGAGTGACTCCGGTGGTTTGTTTATTCGGTGCATCTGATCCGGCTGTCTCCCTCTGGATCGGAGCTTATCTGCGATGGTCTCTTCTATCACCCTTACGAGATCTGGGATCTCAAGTCTTGCCCTTTCGATCCCAGAATTTTCTCTACGGTTTTCACTTCTGGTGAGTGAACTATGTCTTATAGTAACTTGATGTTGGACTAATGGGTGGCAATGCGCTCCTGTGGAAGTGTTGGAAATTAGTTTTTTTAACTAATTAATTGAATATGGAAACGGATTGAGTACTTTGCGAGTATAGTGTTGTAGAATAATTTCTCGGGTTAATGAGACAGCATTATCCAAGGTTATTTGACTGAGAAAAGGTTGTCCTATCTCATGCCTCTATCTTGATCGGATGAGAGCATGAGATAGATCTATAAACACGAATGCACAAACATTAACTCGATCATACATGAGTATTAAACTTCATTTTCATAGGTTTTAAGGGGTACACATTTAGCTTAAAAATTACTTTTTGCCAAATCCTGCTATGAACGAAGATCAAATAAGGTGATTGTAGTTAGGTGAAACAATCAATTGGTTGCGGTATTATGTCGCATAGGAAACACATGTGCATCTGAAACATCTGGATTCACTATTGTGCTGAGCTGGAGGAATCGCTTTGCCCACCTGTTGAGACTAGAAGGACGCTCTATGCGTACTGCTTCAAGCCATGGCGACAGGACATGCCTTTGGCTTGTGCGCCTAACAGCGATGACTACATCTGTAGCTTGCGCGTAGCTACCGATGTGCCTTAGCTCTCACAGAATGGGCGACGGACACACCTCTGGCTCAAGCGTTGAACAATGACCAAACATGCCCCTAGCTTGTGCTTTGATTGGACTGTCACAACTCTAGCTCGTGCATCGATTGGACAAATGAGGGCTTGCCTTGACTCACACACACACATGTCGAAGTAAAGGAGCAACATTGCATAGTGCCAAGAGAAATTTTGCAAAATTGTCACTTACCCCTTTAAAAAACATTTTCATCCAATAAATGAGGCCCTCTCCTCTTGCTTAACTCGCTGAATTGAAATTTCCGTAGGACTGCATTTAAAATGTTTTTGTTTTGAGTCAAAGGCCGTTGTATTTTAGAGTACAATTGTTGGCAAACTGTAAGTATCTAGGCAGGCAATTTTATCTTAAAGAGAAAGGGTGCAACCCTTGTATTTGTCTTATCACTTACACGAGAGGTTGTGTCAACATCCAGAAGGGATAACTCAACAATTGGCGACTTTAAGTCAGTGATGACTTTACTTAAAGAGGTGTACTGACTAATCCAAAATGGTGTGTCGACAAACTAGTTTTTATAGGACCTTTGTGGCCGGCAAGAGGAGGTAATTAGCCTGCAAATACAAACACAATACCTTTCTCAAACAATTTGTAGCTAAACCAAACACACGTATAATAAATAAATAATACAAAAAGAAGAGGTATGAAATGCTAGAGATTTACTTGGTTTCGCAATCAGTGGATTACTACTCCAAGACAGGGTTGGTGCAGTTGACACCAATGATTAAACTTAGGTTTTGATGAATGACAAATGGTTAAAGTTAATTGCTATGTGATCTAATATTTTTACCAAGTCTGCAGGATTTAAACTTAATTGGTCTAAACAACCAAACACCAGGATGAAGTCAAGGTTTGTTGAGACTCGGCAGAAGTCCAAGTTGGTTGAGACTTGGCAGGAA
>JBBPFP011117339.1:0-11911 GCA_037974795.1 Kaempferia galanga | reverse complement strand
CCCGTTTTCATTAGCTCAGCGCGATATTTTAATTCATGGTTGCATCTTAATCAATTGCATTTGGATATCCTGTTTCTTGCAATTTATTATTGTAAAGGGTAGTCAACTAGATCCTAAATTAGCTAGTATCAAATCCTAGTAAGTAATAGGCCCACCTCTCACTACATTCTTTGTGTTTACAAATCATTGTTTTTCGTTTTTTATATATGAAGCCCAAACTATTAAAAAGTGATACACTCTTGCATACCTAACAACAATTCAAATTTTGCAAATCACAAGTTGGTGTACGTCTAGTTAGGAGCCACAATGACTCATGTGAAGGTGAAACTGATGCTAGTGAATGTTGAGAAGGTGGTGGTCGATATGGCAATGGTAAATCTAGTACAAGCATGTTTTTGGAGGAGAGTCTAGATTCCATAGCAGAAATGGGGTTGGCTTCGACAGGAAGCAACAATGACACTGGCAATGCAACACAAATAGACGAGTTCCACTGTTGCAAATAGATTAATGGAAGAGGAGAGGAAGCAGTGTTAGTACTGCAAAGAAGGCAGCAGTAGCCTTGTTGTGGGTGTTTACAAGGTGGGGTTGATGAGCGGATGGAGAACTCCGCTAGACCTAGCGGGTGGAATCAAGTCGCCAAAGGAGAGTTGTTGGTGTCAGTGGGTGGGAGGAGGTTTGTGAGTGTTGGTAGTTGCATGTGTGAGATGGCGGATCGATGCAAATCAAGACAGGCTCAAAAAATAGTGAGTAGGTTGGCTAGGGCACAAAGGCAAAGAAGGATGCCTAAACATGATCTAGGTTACAGGGTGAGGAAGTAGAGAATGAATAAAAAATTTACTTTTCTATCAAGTACCAACTAATTTAGCACAATTAGAAAGGTTATAATTTTATGTGCCTAGATCCTCAGAATTACATGCCTCAATCTACATCTCACAAGAGAAAACAATTAAAGGAAACAAAAGTTTTAGTAAATTTGAAAGATATTGACATCTCAATAAGCGAAGTTCTCTCTCTTCTCTAGTGGGAGAGAATGATGCCAAAAGAGTTTTCAGATTTGAAAGTCTTAAAGTAGGAAGTTTTAAAGTTTGATGGGTCATATAACTTGAGAATTAAATTCCCAAGTTGCTTAATGTAATAACTTGGAAACACCTCCTAGTTAGATACTTGAATTTGTTCCATAATGTTCTAAAACAATCATTTTCTTCAGTTCCATATTCTATTTTATAATAAATAAATGGGGCTTTAATACATCAGAAGCATAGAGCAGAGATCATATTAGAAGAGAACCTTGACTTGTTAAGTCTATTCAAGATGCTAAATAAGAGAGGTAGAAATAATTTCTACTCCCAAATTCCTAAAATAATCAAAAAACATAAAGCAAATTACCGTTCGACTAGAACAGGTTACCGAGACTGGCTGTCCAATAAATTTGTGAAAAGCTTCCTGCATCAATCATCACATATCAATCAAACATATATACATAAAACCAGTTGTTAAGCTGAGACTGCCTTGTTTTATGGCAGTTGTTAAGTTGGGATGTAAACAGAAAACCAGTTTCCAATTTTTACTGTCAATGTATACTGGAGACTAAAATCCATTGTTAATTTTCTAAGAGGCAAGCTAAATCATATAAGCAAACTGACAACAAAGTAACCTAGAATTAATGTATGCACTAGTATTTTAGCATGGTATGTAGAGTAACATATAAACACCAAAAAGGCAAGGGAAAATAAAGTGGATAAAAAGGAAATTAGATACTGATGCAATAAGTATCACCTAGATTGTCGAATCCCCATCCCAAAATGGAACGGGTAATAACTCATTTGACATGTAATTATGTATTTTAAGTTTACAAAGGAAATAATAAGACTCATTTTCTACCAATGTTTCCTTCCACTTAGTGTAATCAATTATGAATTTGTCCTCCAAATATTATAATCATCATATTATAATTCATCATATCCTAGTAACAATAAACATTTTTAGCAAATACAATTTTTTACTAAACTGAGCTAAACACTACAATGAAGATCCAGATAGACAATTTGTGCCTTTCTTCTACTATTCACAAATCTCTGTCTAATGTGAATCTCAGTGCACCAAGTAACTGGTAGAATCAGGTGAAATGCTATGCAAGGCAATTAAATCGAGTATGATGTTAAAATAAAATGAAAATACTTTGTTGCTTAGCCTGGTAGAATGCTTGAAGAACATCTCGAGGTAAGTTAGGGATTTACAGGAGATCAGTGAACTTATTTCTAAACATTCTCCCTTAAGCATATTTAACATATGTCATTTAGATTTAGCAATAGAGACATAAATGCGTTGGTATCCCTATATCTGCAAATTGGTGATATAAGTTGGACGAACTTCAACCTTAATTCCACATAACTGAAAAATATATCTTTGCACTAAAAAAACCACGTAATTCTATGATAAAAAAAAATCTCGTCATAACCCCTTGCCCCGTGATTACAAACATAATAGAAAAAATGGACTTTTAAATTGGAAGTAAATACTTATTGATATTAATCCATGAATCACATAAGATGAACTTATCAGGAAACGATAAACACGTAGCATTGAAGAAAGAACATATTCTCGTCCAATAACTGAGCCACTACTTTTGCTTCAAAAGGAAAAATGAGGTATTGCACGCAAATAACACAACCTCAAGGACGCCAACAACGGTTATGCAGTTGGGTTGCCTCTGGGATCCCGAGAACCGCGTTCCGATGTACTCCACCGCTATCAGGTACCTCTGGGCCTTTGAGTTGTGGCTCATCCCGTCGCCTCCTTCGCGAGCTTCCTCTCCAGATCTTTGCAGCTTCGGCGGCTTCCGCGATTCCGAGGGCGAGTCGAGAGGTCGCTTGGGTTCTTTCGAGGAATTCAACGACGGCGTTGCTGAGCATAAATCACTGGAGTCGTCCATCATCTCTGCCACACTGCAAAACCGCCGATTTTCCTTCGAAGGGTTTATTAGGGAAGGGCTCGCTTGGCGTTTAATCGCGTCCGTCGGATGCACAGTGGCAGCAATCAGGCATCCAATTAATATTTTTTCAAAACTCAATTAATTTTATTAAATAATAATAGTTATTAATATTTACAAATCAATTATTACGACTAAATAATAGTTAGTTACTTGGACTACCTTTGGTTATTTTTAATTTATAATTCAGATTATAAAAATTTATTTATTTTTATAATCTACATTATATATATATTAATACCAAATAAAATTTCAACTGTGCCTTATAATTTTAATGACATTTTACCAAAAGGCACACTCAGGATAACCTAATTATCAAAAGACGCACCTGACTTTCGTATATACCAAATAGCGCATCTGTACAAGTGAAATGACATAAATACCCCTCCCACCAACATTCCACTTTTCTGTAACAAATTTCAAAGCATCCGAACCACAAAATAAATAAATCAAAATGATGGCTCGGATGGAGATGGCGTAAACACATAGCTTTCTCCCGTCTCTCTCTATTCTCTGCGCGTTCAAATTTTTGCCACCGCAGGTTCGCTCCCTCTGCTCGTGAAAGATCTGCTTCTCCCTTCGTTGTCAAAGTAATCCGGCCAAAATCCAGTCTGAGGGTTCGTTAATATTTTTCTTTTCAGAATGACGGAAGAAAGTTTGTCGCTTGGGTCATCCTCTCCTATTAAAATATCTCCAAAGGTAAATGCCGAAAACCTAATAGAAGCTGTTAAAACCTGCAACTAGTTCGTGTATGGTATGTAGATGATTATTATTTTTGTTGAGAATGTAGGGTTCAAATGATGTTGCGCAGAAGCTCCGTTGGAACAGTGTGCTCGGTCACTTTAAAAGTTTTTTTGAAGCAGGCCCAAAGAAGGCAAGGCATCCTGGATATGTCATTTTACACGAAAGACACATAGCGATTATAAAAAGGACACCCTTTAATATTTTTTCGAAAATGATATTCTTTCTCTACCACCCTAGTCGCATCTCCATCGTCCATATATTGCATGACGGTGATGGATGGTAGAAAGCGCTTCGGACTCAGCTGTCTCTTCGCTGCCCATCTCATTCGTACCCTAGGGTTTTGCATCTGAGGGTTTCCGACGGCCGCCGCATTCATGGCGAAGCCTGGCAGAGCTCGGTCCCGATCCTCCCCATCGCGGTCGTTCTCCGGCTCTGACTCCCGCTCCCGGTCTCGCTCTCGCTCCAGGTCACTCTCCTCGTCCTCCTCGCCCTCACGAAGTGTGAGCTCTCGGAGTCGGTCCCCTCCGCCGCAGAAGAGGTAAGTTGTTTCCATGAAATATTTTTCTAGTGACTAGTTCGGGTAGATTTAGAGTTTCTATTAGATCTCGATGCTAGTCCAAAACGAAGTTTGCAACTTACATTCGTCGCCTTTCAAATTTGAAATGGAGGTGCTTTCCTCTGTCATACACAAGCGTCGCATCAAAAAAATGAAAGGAGGATGGTTTTAGGGTGTGGTACCAGTGACATTAATTGTTCAAGTCCATCAAAGTCTTAGTAGCGTATTTTGATGCCTGTGACTTTCACAAAAAATAAAAAAACAAAGTAGCAGTTGCTAGAGCCTAATCGTGATATATAATGAGTAGTTGCAGAGTAGAGTAGGGAAAAGGTAAAACTGCTCATTGTTCCATCAAGCAAATGGCACTCGAAATGATTTTCTTGCTATTAACCCAACTTCTTGATCGATCTGGTATCTAAATTTACATCTACTGTGTAATATGTCAAATTAATCAACATTATTTATATAACAAAATGAATATAGAATTCACAATTATTATGTGCTTACAATTACAATTATTAACAGCCGAGAGACCAATTTATGGTTTGTAAATAAATCTCACTAATATGAATCCTCTAAAGAAGAAAACGTCTCTGAAAAAGATATCATTATGAAATAATTTGTCATTGCATCTTCCACATTATATATCAAAATTATTGATAAAAGCAATTTTCTTAATGAATTATCTCGCCTCCTTTTCTCGTATAGATACAGTCATACACTATTTTCCCATTATCATTATTAGTATGATTGGTAATACTAGTATCCCCAGACTGAACTAAAATTAGTAAATCTATGTACTTGTGTTTTATTATTATTTTATTTTTAAATTTAATTTCTTCTTTAACTAATCTTCCTATTACTACAGGCCGAGCAATTCTCTTTTGTTACTATTGAATTTCACTTGCTAAAAATTTATGAGCATGATCTCTTAGATGATTGGCATGCTAACAAAACCTATTTAGTCTGTAACTTTTGTTTATAAAATCCTTTCATTTTGAGAGCTTTATCATTGATGCGGTAAAGATTCTTGCTTTGTTGTGTGCCCAGTTCCTTGAGCAGTATATCTTGTTAATACAAAATGAAAGGACACGAAAAAGGATAATTACTGTGGCTCCTAAATGTGCTTTAATACTTGACAACATGGTTTCATCTTCTTCCTGTGATGAGGTTTATGATTGATTTTGTAGTTTGACAATTGTCTATTATCTTATCCCTCTTTCTTGTTTGTGATAGAGCGGTTGTTTCCTTGGCCTTCTGTCATTACCTTTGTAACTAATGCCTAATTTTTCAGCTGAACGCATAAAGAGTAAATATTGCAATGTTTCCTTAGGATTATCATTGTTGTCAAAACTGGAGAAGCAGGTGTTTTGTGTACATTTCTCTGCCTTTTTATGGACTTAACAACTATAGGAAAGTGTAAACAACCTCACCTGATCGCTCTATAAAGAGTTTATATGTTTATAATTAAGATAATCATAGCACTTTTTATTTCATTTTCTAGTAATAACATGAAATCTGAGACAATTTAACTGAGTAAGCTGATGGTACTAGCAGAGAAATAAGTTAATGGAAGTAACGGAATATAGAATATCAATTGAGTCGTTGCATGGTTCTTTTTCTGAACGCCGAGACAGCCCTTTTCTTCTATAATCTTTAATATCATTTTGACATTTGCTAACTGTGTATACACATTGCTAGATGATTTAGAGCATGCCATTGTCGATGGATCACATTGAATATGGATGAAATTACCTTTTGTTTTTGGTTCTTTGTATTTCATGGATTAATGTTCGTCCATTTATATTTTTCACTTGTATAGTGCTAGAAGCACTTTTGATTTTTTTTTTTATATACTCTTTGCATATGCTTTCAATATCCTTGTATCTGACCACAAATATTTGGAACTAACTTAGCTGGATCATTCTTTAAGTATGTTTGATTCATTTCTTTATGTATTTTAATACACTGATAATCACATTACTAGCTGTTAGATTTTGACCTATAGCTATAAGGCATTCGTACACACTGAAATAATGGCTTTCATGCATGGTGATTATCCTCTCAGTGGAACCGCAGCTGTTAGAAGAGGTCGTTCGCTGACACCGCCGTCTAAAAAAACTTCACCACCACCTAAAAAAGCTTCACCGCTGCCGAAAAAAGTTTCACCACCGCCCAAAAAAGCTTCACCTCCAAGGTATGATTCTAGTTAGATTTCTTTTGATCCTTATGTTCAGATAGTCCATTTTATGTATGCTTTGAATGATTGGCTAAATCTTATCCAGGATGGTTGGCAGTGGTGAACTGTCCTGAACCAGGATTGTTAGCCCTGATGACCTTGGAATCTCTAAGACCTAGTAATTGTATAGATTAGGAACAGACAAAGATCTTGTCTTTATCAGGACCTTCCTGGGATTATTCAATTTTACTGAGTCTGTGTCAAAGTTTGTCTTTTGTTTATTATGAATTTGTTGAGAACTGGATCCAGGTGTAGTTTAATCCCTCTCGATTTTTATTGGAATAATACAAGAATTAGATAGTTTTCTGTAGATCATCTCTCCTTACCATTATAACAATTATTTGGCTGGTATGTCTCAATGCTGCTATAAATTGGATGGTAAGAATCCCACAGAATTTACCAAGTTCAAGTGTTGGAACTTTCGCTGTGTTTCTTGAGGAGAAAAGGTAGATGAAGAAAAGAGGGGCAGGAAAAGAATTTCCCTCTATTTATCTTTCCAAGGAAGTGGGTAGGAGGGAAAGAATTTTATCCCACTCTCTACTTTTTGGTTTCTTCCCAAATTGGTCAGAAGGCTATTGCAATTAACTAAAAGTTAATAATTAATTCTAGTGGAAATTTTATTTTTTATTCTTTTGTAGAAAGTTTAAACAAAACTAAATTTACTTTCTCACCCTCTTTCTTTCTTTCAAAAGAAAGTTTTAGTTTCTTACGGACTTGGATTTCTGTTTGGAGCCACCTAAATCTGTCATTTATATTTTCCACAAATTAAAGAATACTGATTTTGCACATACAAACACATTAACACAATGGTGAGTGCATGTAGTAAGTTCTATCTGAAGGTCTAAACTGTGCATGATCCTGATTCCTGATATGAGTAGATTTGAATGCGATATGAAATGTATCACAAGGAAGAAAAGTTTTGTTTCTAAATTTTGAATAAGATGATGTATTATAAACGTACACATCTAAGAAAAAAACCCAAAGATCTAGCTTGCAAACTTTGCAATATTTTGCTAACAACTCTGTGACATATAAGTTGCTATTTGCCTTTGCAAGAGAAAATAACTGGGCTAATTGGAGTTTGTTACTCTTCAGGAAAGCATCACCAGTACCTGAGTCTGTCGTTCTCCACATTGATCACTTATCTAGGAATGTCAATGAAGCTCATCTTAAAGAGATTTTCGGTGAGTTCATTTCATCTTCTCTATATAATCAACAAACCTTTTGTTTCTTAAGAATACATGTCTGGATAGTACATATCAATTCTGCATATTAGTTAGTTTAATCTCTAACAATTGTGCAAAACATCTAGTTCAAGTTTTTTTTAAAGAAACCTTTGGCCCCACTTAACTGCTTGACATAAAATGTATCATACATGCTATGCTGATTATGCCCATTTGTTTTGAAAGTTTCGTTCCTTTTGCTTCACCTATTGGCATTTGAATAACATGCACATTGGTTATCTGGTGGTAGCTGAAAAATATATGCAATGACAGATTATGTTCTCATTGATGTTTGAATTTATCTGTTGTCAAGGGATGTGGTATTGTGAAGGATTTCTGGATCTAGTTGGCACTAACACAGAGCTAAAATATAAGCATTTATCTCGATGTATCTCAGATCTGAAAAATTCTTTTTTTCATCAACCTCATTGATCTTGGTGGATATTCCATTGGCAAGAGCTTTGATTGTGTGATACTTAAGAGATGGGGATTGCTTAGTATTGGGAGAAACAGAATTTTTGTATGTTATTTAGTCTATAATTCATTAGTTGAGCAATCTTGTTTGCCCTGGATATACCTTCAACTTCATTAATTGACATGTAAATTTTGGTTCACATGACTTGCTTATTCATGTTACAACTGTGTAAGCTTTCAACATAATCAACACATGTGGAAGAAGATTCTTACACCACATTTCTTTTCCAGGTAATTTTGGTGAGATTGTCAATGTAGAACTGGCAATGGATCGATTGGTAATTAATTTTATTGTCATTGTCATGCTTTCAAAAGGGTATGTGCTTTTCAATTTTCGCGGATGTAAGTTTATATGCTATCCAGGTTAATCTTCCTCGTGGGTATGGATATGTTGAGTACAAGAAGAGAGTTGATGCTGAGAAGGCTCTTCTTTACATGGATGGGGTATGCCCCTAACTCTCTCTTGCCACGTGTATGCATATTACAAAGAGTATGTTTTATCTGGTTCTGTTGCTTCTTGTGTTGCAGGGTCAAATTGATGGATGTATCACCCGGGTGAGATTTACACTTACACAGCGCCAGAAAGCTTCTTCACCTATAAAGGTTGTGCCTCCTCCTCCAAAGAAGGAAGCTCCACCTAAAGATAAAGTTGGTCCACCTGCAGACAAAGATGCGCCTCCACAGCCTAGGGAAAGTGAGCTTTTGCAACTTATAGACTTTCTTTCTTTCCTCCACCGGACCTTTCCCGTTACTCTTTAATAAACTGTTACCTATTTCTATGCGTTATTTTTACTTTGCTTAAAACAGATGCCTTCAGTTTGAGATTTCCCTTAACCACAACATTGTAAATTAATATTCTAATCATGAGTTATTCTTCTAGCTTCTCCAAGAAGGAAACCTCCCTCTCCACCAAGGAGACGGTCCCCTCCAAACAGAAGAGTTGTTTCCCCTAGACGTCGCCCTGATACCTCTCCACGTCGTCGTGTGGAATCTCCTGTTCGTAGACGAGTGGATTCTCCTCCAAATCGGCGCACTGAAACATCACCTCGACGAAGGCCACCTTCTCCTCCTAGAAGACGCTCTCCATCACCACCTCGGAGGCATAGATCACCTGTCCGGTTAGTATATCATCTATATTTTTAGTTCCTCGTCATAATGCCAACTTTTTTTTATATATAATTGTATTTGTTTGTAGGATCTCTCCTAGAAGAGGACGTGGGAGCCCTATTCGTAAACGATCTCCTCTTCCTCCTAGGAGGCGGTAAGTCAATGAAATTACTATAAGATATCCTACTTTTTGTTTAAATTAACAGCACAATTTGTTGCAACTTGAACCCCAATTTTTCTTTTTATCAAGAAATGAATGTAACCTTTTAATGTTTATACAAGTTGCATGAGAACTTTCTCTCTCCTCAATTCTTCATTATTTTGTAATGTGAGGATTTAATCTAATTTCTACAATAATTTCTGCTTATCTGCACGAGATAGTCCATTTATTTGGTATTCATGTCATGCTTGCTTCTGGAAAGTTCATTTTCATGCATAACATTTTCTAAATGAGAGGCCTGAAATTTTAGCTACTCTTCTGTGAGTGAGGTAGTTTATTATTATTTTCATGATGGAAAATTTTGCCAAACTGAAGAATCATAGTATATGCCTGATTGACTGTTTTGGCATATTCTTTATGTTTATTTCATTAAAGATTTGTTGATGAGATGCAGTTATGCTGCTACTTAACAAATATCATTGGCTGGGAAACTACTAGAAGAATTGGAGATGTGAGTTTCTCCCTTTGGAAGGAAGATGGGAGCTGGAGAAGATGGAAGGACGAACAGGAAGAAGAGAGGAAAGAGGATTTGGATCTTGGAGGAAGAGAAGAATATTAAGTGCAGTGAGAATCTAAGAGAATAGTAGCAGTAGAGGGAGAGATGAAGGGAATAGAATGAGAAAGTGGGAAGTTAAAACTTGAAATGAGAGCAGGGGAAGATCATGAAGTGAAGTGAACAACAGATAAGAAGAGGAGGAAGATCCAGAAAAGAGAGGAGGAATAAGAAGATGAGGAAGGCTAAAAGGATGAAAAGTCAATCAATTAAATGTTGTAACGGACAAAAATGTTGAGGGAACTATTAGGATAGTGAGAGGTTAGAGAGTGGGAGAAGAGGGGGTGACATCGGATAGATCCATTGTTTCCACCTGACATCCTTGCTCAATACAGTAGACACACTTGAATGAGAATTAGGCCAAAGGAAGCATCCTAAACACCACCAATTAATACCTATATTAGCTACCTGTTCCCTAATGCTTCAAGTCATCAACCATAAATCTCTTCCATGCCTTTTAAAAAAATGTTAAACCAGCTAATACCAAACTTAGGTGACCAGCTCGACCCTATGGAAGTTTTCCACCGGCTGCTAGGGTAAATCGGGAAGTACTCCGGGCGGGTGGCCTAAGAGCCCAGCATCCCATGGTTGCGCACCCCATTTTGAAGAAAAATCCTTGCAAATGCACCGTAATGGGGATTGAATTGTGGGTGCTTGGTGACAATTTGGCACCCTTCCATTGCACCATAGCTCGGGGGCTCTTCCGTGTCTTTTAAGAATAAGCCTCAAGTTGTCAGCTGTATCAATCCTGTCCCACCATTGAATCAGCCCACATGGTAAGGAAGGATCTATATCTTATGCTGTCTGCTAAGGTCTAAATCAATCCTCGCCCTTTTACATTTAGGCTTGAGATTGGTGTTGGTGGGTTTTCTTGCCTTTTAACATTACTTTATTAATATGATTGGCACTAACCATGCAGTTAGTGGAATTTTTGGAATTCCTTGGCATCTGAAATTGCATGCAGGTGTAACTTCTGCCTGAAGTCTAATCAATTATTCAAGTTTTATTCTCATTGCCCTTGTTGGCAGATATGGGAAGTTTTGTGCCAAGAAATTGATCCATACACCATAATTTACAAGATGTTATATAATTACTGAAAACTTGTATAAAGAGGCTACCTATTGTTCTCAACAAACATAAAATTATCTGATAAGGAACAGGAAATATTCCATAGATAATATGCTGACATGCTCTAATTATATCTTTTTTTTTATTTTTTATTTTTGCTTTATATATAGAATTTTGTGACAATTAAGGGCTTAAAAGTATCGCGATAGCTTATGATCATTTCCTCAATGGAATTGCTTGCTTTAGATCCCCTCCTAGGCGAGCAAGGAGCCCACCAAGGAGGTCACCTCCTCCAACTCGACATCGTAGCCGCTCACCAATGAGGAGAACTCTGCGTTCTAATTCTCGATCAATATCTCCTCGCAGGTACTGGCAGTGCTTTACCCTTTTCCTTTTGAACTTGCATGTATGAACCCCTTTATTTTTCATTGCTAATTTCCAATTCCACCATTTTCTTTCTTACTTGTGTAAAAATATATCTTTATGCTCTGGATTGGATCTCTTGAAATCATTTAAGAGCTATGCCATCTTTTGGCCGGTATGAAAAATTTTTAGACACTTTTTCCATATTTAGTTAAAGGGGAGTCATGCCCAATGGTAAAATTGTTGTCGTGAGACCTAGAGGTCACGGGTTCGAATAGATCCTTACTCGGGACCTAACATGGCGAGAGCTTCGTGTACAGGACTGCCATTTACTTTTTTCATATATAGTTGGCTATTTTGTTTATCTTATATATT
>JBBPFP011117019.1:0-11921 GCA_037974795.1 Kaempferia galanga | reverse complement strand
ATATATGCTACGGACCTTTCCCTGCGGAACGGTACGGATCCGTCACTTTTTTTCCTCCCATCACTTTTTTTTCTCTCTCCCTATGCGAAGCCGCTGCCTCCGCCCGCGAGCTCTTCTCATCATCGTCCTCGACGACGGCTGTGACAAGCTCGCTTGTGAGGCGCTGCCTCCGCGGAGGAGCCTCGTCGTTGTCCTCGAGGAGGAGGCGCGGGCGGCACCTTGTCATCGCGACGAATCCGTACCATTCAGCAAGGAAAGGTCCATAGCATATCAATTCTCTCTCTCTCTATATATATATATATCCCAACTCCACCTGACCAGCTCGAACTCATAACTGGGTCAATACGCTAGTTTTGACCATTACACGCGATTCCGTCTGTTGATTTTTATTTATAAATTTAGAATTTAAAATATTTTTAAAAAAATAGTTTCGAACGTTAAACTATAACCATATTGACCAATCAAAGTTAAAAGTTGACGTTCCAATAATCGTCGAAATGACGATAGCTAAATAGATTAGTTGCACAGAGCAATTAGGCAAACGATAGCAAGCTAAACAAGACCTTTTATTTAATTTTTTTTTAATACAGGTATCCAATTCTTACAATCAGACCAATTTTTGAGATAAACGGATTCAATCCTATAAAAATTTTATACCAATTACCAAGATAAATTAGAAAACAAAGATGAATCATAATGAATGGCTCAGCATCGTAAATAATTCAAACTCCTCAATGTAATTGGAACCCTCGTTATCTAAAAACTTATCAAGTCGTGTACCAACACACCAAAGCCCGTGCGATAAACAAGACCTTTTAGATCTTTTATAATGATGCTTTGACGAAGCAAACATATATGCAAATCATTATTTAATATTTGTTATATTTGGTAAATCAAGCTCATCGTTATAAATAGTAACGTCTATGGACAAAGCAAAAAGAACACACTCCTTTGGAAGAATAAGATGCTGGGCTTAATCTTCAGAACAGAACAAAAATAAGTCACTAGCTTGATGTGGAAGAAAAAGATGTTGTGACCTCACACAATCCAACTGGATATTGTTCTGAAGTCTAATCAAATAATTGGTGGCTATCCAAGAGGGAAACAAATGAACTTTTAACTCAAGGAAGCTGATACATCAAATCAAACAGTTCGCAGTCAAACAATGAGTTGTAGCACTTTTGCAAAAGTTGCTAGCTTAACCATAACGCATCGGCATCCTTTTCAATTTTCAAATACTTTATAAACATAAAGAGAAGCTGAAAACGCGATGACATTCTGGAACAAAGAATCTCCTACAGTCCATGAAATCCCTGGATAAAGATGACCATGATTAATCAATCACTCCTAACTACAATATAGGAAGTTTTTAACAAGACCTTGCAAAAACTTTGAAAGTACCCACTGTCGCCCCTGATTGAAAGAAATTATCCCCATGATCACTCGCACAAGAAATGTCTTGGATGAGTAGTTGGGAAGAGAATTGCCCTTATAATTCAATAGCAAATAAAAACATACGAGGCAAAATCTTCTTATATCATAGTTGGAACAAGCTGCTTACTCTTAGAATTTTACGTTTACATCATGCTAGGCAAATCTTGAATACTATATGGTGCATGTAAACAGCAAGTACCGAAGTTTTTCTTGACTCACTAGCATTGGCACCAATCTGACGGCATCAGCCTCTGTTCAACAGAAACATATTTAACAACGTTTATAAGGCCATTAGATCGTAAATGAAGAATGACAACTTTTGAGATCCTTGTGTACCATTGCTGGTTTTTCCTGAACTCCGTTAGAACTGGATATATGTTTTCAAATGCTAAGTATGTCTCCTCTCTCACCTACAATAACATATCAAATTAGCGCCAACTGAATCAGATTTATGGGTCATAGAAATCCATACCTTAGCTCCAGTAATAACAATTTTTCCTGATACGAATATCAGAAGAACAATTTTTGGTTGCTTCATTCGGTAGATCAGACCAGGAAAGAGCTCTGGCTCATACTGTTTGAAACAATTGTAATGAACATATTGAAAACGCTAGGAAAGGTATAAGGTTACTAGTAAATACACCGAAAAAAGCCAATGCAGGATTCCAAAGAGTAATCCCGTTGTCAATGAAAATATATCCTCCAGCTAGAAAGAGATGCATAGGAGTTTTCAAATAAAAAAGAGTGGTCTAAGGCGATTATGCATTAGTGAATAGCTACAGAAAGTTGCAGTACATAGTTAAGTCAATGGACTGAGACATCATTTACTTACACTGCAAAAGGCACCATGAGAATATGCGAGGCCTTCTAGCCTGATTGGGAATTTCACATCACAAGAACCCACAATATTCTGAATCTTAAAATCCTATTTATGACATTAAAATATCGAACTGATTAAAAACAACAAAATAACCTCAAAGTACGTTCCCATAAAGGAAAAAACAAAAGGACGGTCACCTTAAACTTGGCAGGAAAGCCAAGCTTCTGAATTATTCTTGCATACTGAAAAGCAAATGGACAAAGTTAGCATTCCCAAGTCCAAATGCAGACACATGTACTATATAAAATAAAACTCTGAATCACTGGTCACAGGTCACTTATGATTAAATGCTTTCACAACTGAATTGAACAGACCTTTCTTGCTGCAAGTTTCGATTGCTGCTCACTTTTTGCTCCAGTACATACCTACCAAGTTTTATAGATCTGGAGAGTCAGTGGGTCACAAACAACCCAATGGTCAATGTTTAACAAATGGAAGGCAATACTGCTTGACTGTTTTGTATAAAACAACTCAAGATTTTATACTTCCAGAATTACTGCTATAATAGATCTTCTTGAAAAATAGAGATACTGCATCAGTAGGGCAGTGAAGAATAATGTAATGCAAGCTATATTAAACAAAATGCAATTATACAGTAGCAACCTGATCCCGTAGCTTGACCATATAACTTAGTGACATAAAAGCCTGCATGGTTATTAATATATGTAAAAGGAAAAAAAAAAAGCTAGTGCACTGCTATCTTTCAGATGGCTGTAAATAAGTAAAATGGGAATGGATTATTACAAATGCTTTCAATTCGTCAAGTACAAAACAAGGTTTAAGTTTCAGCCAATTCGTACCAACATGTGAACAGTAACTCTACACTGTTCGAATCAGAACTAACTTGGCTTACACTGGCAGAATTATGACACCAGATAATCCAAAGAAACATGTATTGCATAATCAAGCTTTAAAAATTACATAAAGAAGTATACATGTACCAGGATCAACATAACCTTCATACCAGGCAAAAAAATGTGGCAGTCTGCCAAAGTTGCAAAGATAATGAATTTCTCCCTAGAGTTCATAAACCTACATACCAAATTCTTTAAGCAATACATTAGAAATTTCAAATTGGACGAATTTTCTTTAAGTTTCTCTAAATGAATCCACAACATAACAGGGTATTTATCGAAGTTTGTTAAATTTAGAGATACTGAAATTCTGGAGGGGATAGCTGTGCACTGCCATACATGAGAAATTTTGGAAAACAAAGCACACCAGTGATGGAAAGCAGCAGAAATTGCTTACAAGAAATACAACCAAATTATAGGTTTTCCCATTTCAAAGAAGCCTAGAATAAATTAAGTACAAGAAAAGTGAATCTAGATATGAGAGAAAATGTATTTACCATCTTTCCAGACGCAAATATCAATGCAGTAGTTTTTGGCTCTCTTATTCGCATAATTACAGCGGCAAAACGCTGCATAAAAGAAAAGAAAATCCATAAAAACCTAAACTACCTGTTGCAAATGAATTGTCGTAGTGGAGATGGGTAGGAACTTGCTTGAATAGGGAAAAAAATGGGCTATAAAACTCCAGTAGAAGAAATCTCCTATAAATATTGCACCTTATTCTCTAGACTATGAAATTTGAAATTAACATAAATATAAAAGCAATATAAAACAAAATACAATAGGACTTCTAGACAATATACTGAGTGTATAAACCAAATAAACCAAATTTTAGACTTCAAGCCATGGTGTAAGTTATAAGAATATCCTAGTTCTCAATATTTAGATAATTGGATGAAAAAATTTATTCAGCTTGTCACTAAAAAAATTAAATAATCATGCCAGTATACTACAAGATTGGATTACTTCTGTAGTGTTCAGTTGTCAAGTTGGTCAATAATCCTAGAGTCCTCATTCATTCATAATTAAGTTCTTAAATAGTTGAATGTAAGGTTCAGATGTTTCTCACAAATAGTTATGATAGCTTTAGAATCATGATCTATGAGAATAAATGAATGAAATGGTTCGCATATCAACGAGTAGAATATTCCATGAGGATCAAGAAAAACACCTGCTTCACAGGGCATTCATTTTCCACATCAAATCATACCTTTGGATTATACTCGGCATTACGAGCTTGTAGAGCTATTGCTTTAAGATCCAACTTGCAGTCCAGGTTAACAGTTGAAACAATGTTCCTGATGATGAGAAAGAACACTAAAATTCTGAGAATCATAAAGGGTACAGAGAGATGATTAAGATAAAGTAGCTATCAAAAAACCATCTCAGGATCATCTAAGGACACGGGACTAGAAATTGACAATTAACTCGCCCATCAGAGAGCAATTAAAAATTCAAACAAGAACCTTCAACAAAAAATTTCAAAGAAACACACTTAACGTCAGATTGGGATACAAATTGTTCAAAAACATTAGATTAATAGGGTTTATCATCAGTCTATATTCCTCATGACATGTATAGTTATTTCTTTAATGAATGTAATACAATATTTTTTTTTCTTTTCCCCAAGTTCTTCACGGCGTTAGAGTCTCTTTCTAGTGTTACAATTTTCCAAAGAAGAAAATCATCCTAAGGGTGTTGGCTGCCATCTTCCCTCCTTATCTATGTCTTCTCTCTTTTATTTCCCACACACAAGCAATATAGCTGTTCTTCCTGTTCTTGTTGTTCCTGTTATGAACCAACAAACATGCAAGCAATATAGCTCTTCTTCCCTTTCTCATAGTTACTGTCACAAGCTAACAAGCAGCAATGCTACTCTTTCCCTATGATGCCTACAAGCCGGCATCTCCTCCAACTGCATTGGGCAGCAGCATAACAAGCAAAGTAGGATGCAATTTCATCAAAGTACACGTCTCTATCTATCCATGCACAACAAACCACCTCCATCACCATTTACACAACTGACCGGCAGCAAATACAGCAACAGCCTCTGCCTGCAACCTTAGCAAACAATGTCCGCCAGTGGCACACAAATTTCTCCTCGCTCAAACCCAGCTGCTACATCAGTGATGATTCACATGAGCCAATGCTTCATGTGAATTCTGGTATCCTCTTCCACCATCCTACATGCAGGGCAATAATCCCTCTTCTCCTTTAACACCAGAGCTTGCACAGTACTGTCGCACCTTGCATTGATATCTTCCTCTCCCTTCAATAAGATCAGCTCCGCATGCTCACTAAGTGGATCTACAAGACCCCAAGGACGGGAGAGCAGTGACCCTCTTTGAAGATTAAAAGAAATGTTACTGCAAGAACCTTCTAGATGTAAGTACCGCCACTACTCTTCTTATGACTGTCAAACAAACGTGAGCACCGTCACAGCTAGACTCTTCTAGAAACCTTATAACCAATTGACAATCATGCGTCACACAAACACCAGAACTGCCAATAATGCCTTTGCTCACGACTTGACCGAGCAACCTGCTGACCACCGTGCCTGAAGTAAGTGTGAGCAATCCACACCAGTCTCTGCTAGCAACTTGATCCAACTGTCTGCCAACAATTGCACCTCATGTGAACATGAGCACCACCACAACAAGCCTTTGCTTGTTAATTGACCCATAGCGAACCAAGAGCCTGCCACTGCCAAGCTTTACTCACAGCCTGACTCGACCACGTACTGTTGATCCCACCTCAAGAGAACAAAAGCACTACCAATATTAGCCTCTACTCATGACTCAAGGCACCTACATGCACCATCAGCTATTTCCAAACTTCACTGATCTAGAGTCGAAGGGGTTCATAGTCGTGTGCTTCATTAACTCATTTTCTTTTGTTGCCATACAAGTGTGTGTTATCATTTTATGTTTATGAAACTTTCACTATTTTATGTAACAAATTTAAGTTATCTTACTCCAGATTAAAGGGGAGTGTGATATTAGATTAATAGAGTTATTTGTCTAAAGAATTTAATCCTAAAGGCAAATCAACATAAAAGATAAAATCAATATGGCTAGCAATCCCCACTTGATATTATTCATCCACATGAAAATTCCGACAAACAAAGATATAGTACATAAACTAGTCTATCATAGAATCAGCTTTCCAAAAGCCATCTAAAGCCGATGGTTTGGCCTTCATGAACCTTGGCAATGCTTTACACAACCATAAACTTTCAATAAAAGAATGTTTAAATATTGTTCCTTGCTAGAGTTTTTATTCCAAACCATAACAGTATGGTTTCAACGTCATGTTGAATCAATTCAAGACACGCTTCAACACACATTGAAGTATCGATTCAATATGCATTAAAATGTACAAACTATAATGATGAATTCAAATAAGTTTACTTATGTAATCCTCTTTCACCTAGCTTTTGTACTTTTAATCAATGTAAATCAATTAGACAGTTGAATTAAAAATGATGTTTACTCATGAGTGCATATCAAAATGAATTTACATGTTTACCTTCAAGCATCTTCTTTCCACTTAACTTGTTTACTTTCATAAATAAGAATACAAAATCTAAACTGTAACAAATATTACTTGAGTTTATCTTAATGCATTACAAATGCGATGCTCATCCACATGACAATACAAACACCATAGGAGAGATTACTCATACCAATCAATATCAAAATTCAATTATAGATCATGCTTCTTGACATGATATGAAGTTTCAAACAGTGTTTTCCATATCAAATAAGAAATTACTAGAATGCTACCAAGTTTGAGTTGCAAATAGATATACACATAGAGATTGGACACACATCAACGCCTTAGTTCTTTCCAATTATTGAAGAATCAAATTTATAATTCTCTTTCTTTTCAATCACCCTCCAATGAGTTACAAAACCATGAGACTAATCACAAAGTGAAAATGCTCTCTATGACCACTATGACAAAGACAAGATGAAAAGACAATGATTGAATGCCGTTAGTATATTCTACAATTCAAAATTTGAAATATTTAAATAAGCTACTAAATTAAATATAATGCATCAGAATCAATTTTCTCAAAATATAACTAGATAAGTTAAACAAGAAAACTCCTAGTTGTTATAAGAGAATTGGAATTCATAAATAGAAGAGTTTAATCTATTGTATCACTATATACTCTACAAATAATCATTTCTTAGTAAAATTTCTTTCACACTGTCAGCATGTGTCAGTAGAAATAAACAAGAAAATTAACTCCCTAAGCTAACAAGCTTTAGGTTCATAAACAAATGTAAAAGGGTGTAATCCTTAAGTCTTAATTAAATTGTCAATTATCAAATAGATATCTTACATTTTTATTGCATTATTGTTGTTTTGTATGGCTTCCTCTTTTGGTCTCCTAAAAGAGTATAAATAAGTTATAATTTGTGAACCTAAGTCAAGATATATAATAAGCATGTTGAATACCATGTACAAGTATAAAGTCACCAAAGAGAACTTCCAAGGTCACGTTATCAAGTGATCTTCCATGATAAAATCATTAGATGGATTTTCTTAGGTTATGACTTTAAGGAATCTTCTAAGGTCAAGTCACTACGAGATCCTTCTAAGATTAGATCTTCAACTCGATTATATGTTCTTTATTGTAAGGAGATGGATCATTAAGTGAGACTATAATACCCATTCAAGAGGGTACTATAATACCCATTCAAGAGGTTGCGTACAATGGCTCCTTCCCCGGGACCCCACATGGCGGGAGCTTCGTGCATCGGGCTGCCCTTTATAATACCCATTCAAGAGGGTCTGGAGACTAATTTTTGTATAACAAGAAATAATATTTGAAGACGTTAGGAGAAAAAAGAGTTAATTGAGAAGGGAGGAGCTTATTTCAAATTCTCATGTGCCTAATGCCATAAATTAAATCCTTGTAAACCCATATTGCAAATGCATCAGTTTACAAGCATCCAATTCTGTATTTTATATTCCTAACATCTTCAATACATCCCATTTTTAGCATTTATAACAAAGTCAATTCGGAACGCTTTCCATCTAGTGAATGGATCTTTCAGCAAACTGAAAACCTCTCATATAGCATTACACACATTACGTTATGTTCAAAATCTGACTTAGCAATAATGCTAGGAAGAGGAACATACTGAAGTGTCGGAACGATGCCAGAAGGATGTTTGGAGAGGTCAACAGGTTGGCTTCCCTCTAGGCCCTGTTCGGCCATGTGCCTCTTATAGAAAAACAATCAAGATGTTTCCTTCCGAGTATATATATTATCCCTTCTCCTTAACTTGATCCAGAAACTCCCACAATCGCTTCGTTATATCCAAACCGGACAAAATAACACGATTTGCTCCATAAGCAAGACACTCTCTTTCTTCTCCACCAAATTTCCAGTGACAAACAGAATCGACGACTAATTCAGCTCCACGCAACTATGTCGCCGGCCGAATCACCAAGAACCTGCGGAAGTAGAACGGAGATCAGCAAGATATATCGACATAGCAGGCATTCCTGCAGAATGGAAGTAAAGCACGAGAAAAAACAGCGAAGGAAAACAAAGATCTTACAAACATCACCCAATTTGACATCAAACGAATAGGCGTTGCTGCAGATCCCAGGTCTATCGAGCGAGGCGTGATCGAAGACGGGTGGATTCAAGCGGGCAAGCGATATCTGTGCGAAAATCCAAAGAAGATGAACCTTTTATACGACAGGAGCAGATCGGGGCATATATAGGAAGAGGGAGGAGGAAGAATCGAACGAGACGAAGCGAGAAAGGGAAAGAGCAAATTCGACCACCTGATTATATCTAGGGCACATATTTGTACATAGACCCCTCCTAAAATCTTTTTCTCGCATTAATCCTCGAAGGACGAAGATTCCAGAATCGTTTCGTAATTTCCAATTTGGTGACACTAATATTTGAAACTACGGGAGATCAATGGAAGAGAAAATATGGTAGGGGTAAATCGAAGTTATATCAAATTAGTCCCGGGCTATAAGTGATTAATAAGTCATCTAAAATTTAAATCTTAATTATGGTGCGTTATAAAAAAAATTTTCTCATGTGATGATAAATTTAAAAATGTTAATCATTTAGATGAGCTTAATTTATTAGGATGGTAAATGAGAAATGTTAGTACACTATTTTTTTAGGGTTAATCTATTAATACCTGAATTATAAAAAAAATATTACCTTAAATTAACCTAAATCTATCAAATCGTGCAAAAATAGAAAAATACTAGAATTTTATTAAAATTCTCACCTTTTATCCGAATGAATCATTTGCAGAGCAGATAATACCGATTTGGACGAGAATTAAGCCGCTTTCTAAATTAACATGATTAACTTGATACTTTGTCCCTGGACATTTAAGCTACGAGGAGTTGTCACATAAGATTATCCAAATATATCCTTTTCCTGATTAACTTGATACTTTGTCCCTGGACATTTAAGCTACAAGAAGTTGTCACATAAGATTATCCAAATATATCCTTTTTCCTTGATTAACTTGATACTTTGGCACGCATGGTTAAATAGATTTTAAGGTTACAACTTAGTTTAAAATATTGTTTTTGATCTCCTTCCTGTAAAGGATCATTGTTCACTTGGTAAGGATGCGCTAAGTCCCAATGCAAGGCAAGGGTGAGGCAAGAGCGAGAACCCAGAGCACACTACTGCAATGAGCTCTCACCGATAAAAAATTAATTTAATTTTTATATTATATATGAAACTGATAAGAATAAATATTATACTTGATATTAGTTAAAAGGTCGAGAAAGACATACTTTCTAATATAATAAATCTAAAATATTTATAGAAATTTCTCCGCTTATTGTATTATCACTCTTAAGATGTAGACTAAAAAGACCCATGTAGGGCATGTTTCTTATTATATATAAACAATCAGAAAAAATTACTAATAAATCTTAATAAATATTTAAGAAATTTTTTTAATAATACGTCATAGTTTAGTCTCAAACTATAGACATTTGATTGAATTACTAATAAATTTTTAAATTATTTTGTTGTGTAAAAAGGAAAAAAAATATTAATATAGTTTATTTTTAAATTTTATTAAATTAATTGAGAGTTAGTTACTATCGTCCAAATTTTTAATATATAGTTACCATTCGGGTGAATAAAATCATTTTGCCTCCCATTAACTTATACTCGTGTCGTTTGGTTAGGTAATGTTTTTCTCCCTAATTCAATGAATTTGGAAAATAACTTAATGCACCCTCAAAAATAATATCCGTCTACCAAAATTTGTATCTGAATCTTTTTAATGGTTCCTTCATAATGTTCATCTGACTACTTTATCAGCAAGTCACATCCGTAGAAACTAATTATAATATATTTTATGTATTGGGAGCACTTGTTTCTAATATTGAATTTAAATTTATAATAAAATTTAGTAATAATTTGACACTGTCTATTTTTCCTTCCTCAAATAAATCTAATTCGATCCTAGGAAATGGAGCAAGGCTAACTAAATGAATTGGTTGAGTCAAGTGGACTGGTTGAATCGAGCGAATCAGTCACACTAATTGAGTTGGACAGGTGAGTGGAATTGTTTAAATTAATTAGATTAACTAGTCAAGTCAGGTTGCACATGTCAAACAAATAGGTGAAATATCCAAGTGAGTCTAACAAATAATTCGAAGCAAACCATTCCAATTGGTCCAAGTGAACTAAACAAACCAAAGGATTTGGACAAATTAAGCAATCCAAGTGAGCTGAGCAATTTAGCAGGCCAAAGTTAGCTAGATAACTGAAACTGCTAGTCAAGTAGATTAAGCTAATTAGGTTGGATAAAATAAGATGAATCTAATTACTAGAGATATTAAATTAACCAATTGTGGATTAACCAAATCCATTAAATCAAAGAGACGAACTGGATGTTAACACTTGTGAAAAGAAGCTCCCTCTAGCGGAGACTTTCTTGCCGAGCTCATTTTCTTCGATATCAATCTCTGATAATTTTTGACAATCATAGTCATCGTGTTTTACTGTTAGCACACGAAGTGTTATTATCATAGAGGTTTGGGGTTTGAATCTCGACATAGTAGAGGTAATACCTCCTTCATGTCCTAATCACTATTATAGGGGCTAGTAGTTATCCGTGATTTACCTCCTCTGTGTTAGCTCAGGGACAAATTGACGAAGATGCTGAGACGAGCGAAGCCACTTTTTATCATGGTCACTCATGATCCGACAATCAAAGTCGAGAGCTACACTTGACCAACAGCCTGACTACACTAGATATATGACTCATCACTCAGCCAGTATATATCTCTCCGATCTCTCACTGCTCGATCAACAGATTGCCGACTCTTCGCTTGTGTAGTAGACTATGTATTATGTAAGGCCATTTGCATGGCTAGCATGTTAAACCATGTCGATATTCTGTTCACTACATAAGGCCCGATGATAATAGATGATGATCGAAATCGAACAATTGACGCTGAATTTTACAATGTTGATGGGGCTTCGAGGTTGATTGGGTGAGGACTCTCTAGATGGGTGACTGTCTGCACTCTTAGTCTCTGTAAGTAATCACAGATTTCAAAGAATATTAGAAATCGGGCCAGAAAAGGGGTTTCCGGCTCTGGTACTTAGACGCTCAAGTTCCGAGAGGTGCTCTCGAGGAAGAATGTGAAATGTAGATGAACAGTGTAAAGTGCTCATACCTCCGTCGAAAATCAAGTGTCTTATTTATAATGGGGGTTTTATCCCT
>JBBPFP011116912.1:0-11922 GCA_037974795.1 Kaempferia galanga | reverse complement strand
GGAGGATTGTTCTAGCCGGTGTTGCCGGGGCTTGATCCGCCGAAGGATCGAGGAGTCGTCCACCTTATGGACACACCGTGGAGTAGGAGCAAGACATCTCCGAACCACGTAAACGAACGTGTTAGCAATTGGTTGTTCTTTTCTTGTCTTTGTATTTTAGTTTTTAGTTTCCACTTACGCTAACCATCCTAGGAAGGAAGCCGTCATCGTACGATCCCATCCCCAACAGGATCTTCGCGTCTATTGTTGATTTGATAGGGATGAATTTATCACTTGCGTATGCACAAACTTTTTCAGTGGATTTATGATCAAACTTTTCCTTTTCCCATTTGCATACTCCACCCCATCCTTCCATGCAACCATCTACTTCCAAGATGATGAAGCAATTTTCAGGAGGGACTTCTAAGTCCAGTAGATTTTGCACAGTTTCTTTGATCTGTTTTACCAAAGCCCAGTCCTGTAAGTTCATCCTTTTATCACTAGTTGGGCTGCTTTGGCTATATAGTGGGCTTAGAAGCCTACCCAAGTTGCATATATAGTTTCTAGCGTAATTAAGAAGTCCTAGCTAGGATCTCATTCTGTGTTTTGATAGTAGCTCCTTTTCCTCAAATTCTGCAAACTTTTTGATAATATATGGTTGCAGCTTAATCTTTTGATTTCTAATGATTACTCCGAGAAATTAAATTTTAGGAACTGCTATCTTCATTTTTGTAGGACTTAGTATTAGTCCATTCTTCTGAATTATATTGAGCATGATATTAAGGTGCTGCGTATGCTCCTCTTCACTTTGGTAAAAGACCAGAATGTCATCAATATATACCGCTATAAATCTTCAATGCATCTGAAGCATGTATCCATCTTTCTTTGAAAAATTACAGGTGCATTTTTTAAACCGAATGACATTACCAACCATTCATAAAGACCTTTCGGAACCCAAAATGTTGTCCACTCTATGGAGTCTCGGTGCATTGCAACCTGATGGAATCCGCTTTTAAGGTCAAACTTTGAATAAACTTTACCGTTGCTAACCTTTTGAAGGATTGTTTTTACCCCAGGCAAGCTATATTGATCTTTATTAGTGAGATCATTGAGACATTTATAGTTAAACACCATTCTTTCCTTGCCCTTGATCTCTTTTCCAGTCTTTGGATCAACAGCTGTTCCGGAGTTGAAAATGATAGTCGTTGTCCTATGCCTGCTTTTGCTTGGCCTTATGACTCCAAATTCCAGCAGAGCTCTAACATGCCTTGCAAATGCATCCTTCTGATGCGGAGTTAGGTTTTTTAATGGCCTGTCTTCTATAATGAAATCAGGGTTCTTCATGTCTAGGTGGCATAAGACTTGGTTTCTGGACTAATGCATGAGAGGAATTTTCCCTATAAACTCATGATCTTTCAACCTCATTAATAGAGGCTTAAATTGCTCTTGAAATCTTCTTGATGTTTCTTTAGCGGAATAATACATCATTTCCTTTATTTGAATATATTCCTCTTCTTCGAGTTCCAATTCCTCTATAGCTGAAGTTGCAGTAATAGAGGGTAAGGTATTAATCGAAGTCAAGTTTTTATAGAATGTTTCCACATTCCCTTCGATCCTGACGCCTCCGTGTATTGCTCGAATAAAGTTGCAGCCTATGATCATCTGAATGTTGTCACTAAGTGTCATAGGAAAACTATAGGTGTAGGGAATTTTGAATGTATGTTCCCCTATAAACATTCTTCCTTGCTTAAGCTTTAATTTGGCTGTTTGTTGGGAATTGATTCCACTAAATTGTACCACGAAAGTATTATCTTCCAGGGCTTCTTTTGGTACTGATTTTTTATCAACGCAACAGGTTGTTGCTCCAGTGTCTAAGGCAACCTTTAGTGAGAATTTGGAAAGCCCGGGGATATCCATTTCTACCATTAGATTATATAGCATATTCTTCACCAGTTTAGGCCCCTTAATTTCTTGAGCCGCCGTTATTTTGCTAGTTGTTTCTTCACATAAAACGTTAGCAACCTCAGTATTGACTGGTTCCTTGCCTTTTCCAGTGATTGGAAGCCCTCTTCTAATTCTTTTTCAAGTAACATCTTTTCATATTGGTCTTTTCAGTATGCTACTTCCTTCTGCAGTCTGTCTATTTCTCCTCTACACCATGCTATATAATACTGCTGATCATTGATTAAATTCTACCGAAAGAAAGGAGCAGGTGTAGCGGGTGCTATTGGTACCTCTTGATTGAAGTAGTAGGGTCTGCACAAATTGCAAGCAGTTATAAGGTAATTGTGGCGGTGTATTCTTGCCCTTTGTATTGTATTTCGCTTGTAGTAGGTATAAATACTTAGTTGTAAAGGTTGTATTACTTCGTTGTGGTTCTAATTATGCACATAGTTTAATTGTTTCTCAGTAATCTTGATCTGACGTCGGTACCCTCCGTCTACCTGTCCGAGCATGAGGATTAATTCATTAGAAAATTGAAAGGTTTGAATAGATCTGTTTAATTCATAGTCTTCTTCCCCATCAAAAATACTAGAGATAGCGTCGCTTTGGGCTTCTCCTTCTTGGACTGATAAAATGTCATAATCATCTAGAATGTCCAATTGTTCAAACATGACGACCCTTTTTACATTTCTTTTCTCGTTGGGGCATTCCCTCGCAAAATGCCCTTCCTGTCCGCATAAGTAGCACTTACATGTTTTGTTTCTGACCAAGTGCTTCCTCTTCTCAATACGAACATGGGATTCATGGGGCTTGCCTTTGTATGTCCTGGACCTCTGAATGTCATACTTCTTTTGCCTTTGTCCTCCATAGTAACCAGGAATCGGGATCTGGCTACAAAATGATAGATCTTTTAGGGATCTTTTGAAAGCAGCGTCTTTGCATTCTTGTTCCAGAAACTTGTATTCAAATATAACCCTTGGAAATACACCAATGGTAAGGTCTGGGTACTTCCTATCAAAGGAAGCTTTAATTCTGTTTCCTAAATCTCCTGGCATCTTGAGCCAAAATTTCTCTAATAATTCAAGGTCGGTGTATAATCTGCCAGTTTTTAATGACAGCTTTAGGTAGTCATTCATGTATTTGATAATATTTTTCACATTATCACAAGATAATTTCTCAATATCTTTATATGCCGCATCCTGGATTGTCGTTGAGCCGGTTGTTAGATCTTCTGAAAGAACACCCTTCTCATCTGGGAGAGAATATTTTGAGTGTCTTCTCTTCCTTCGGATGTGTTAATAAGAGCATTATATTCAGTAGGATAGTTCATCCTCCACTGAATCCAAGCTAGTTTTTCAATTTCGCCCAATAAATTCTCCATATATTTAATTTTATTCTTTGGGTCCGTGAAGCCTTGGCTTGAGACGTGATTTTTTGTAATAGATTCTAATCTGGAAAATACGTCATGGAACAAGCCTATCTGCTCCGGAATTACGAAAATTGCCCCACCTTGCTGTTGCGCTGATGGCAAAGTCCATATTTCATTACCAGTATCTCTTCGAAACCTTGGATTAAAGGTTCTTCCTTTATAAATGGGTTGTGACGGGCCTGGATCCATCCTTGTGGCTGGTGGATAACCCTGTTGCCCTATCATTGCGTCTTGCAATGGATTGTACGGGATATTACAGTTGTTCTTGTTGATTCTCCACTAGTCGCCTTAAGCTAGGGTATTCCATTTCATATCATGTAGCAAGTAATTAGGAGGATTTTAACCCATCACCTTCTGTTGCAAATGGTTTACCCAATCATCGGTATCAGTATCGTAGGTATCCCAAATTGGTTGGTCCTGCCGCTTCATGGGATGAGTAATAGAGGCCATATAATTGATCTGGTCAAGGAAATCATCCTTAAACCCAAAATCACCTAAAGAAGTATCCATAGACTGGAGTATAGAGGTCCCTAGGCTTGTATTTCCTGCATGGATTTCATCTAGATTTTCTTGAGAGAGGTTATGATCTTCAACAAGAACTGAAAGAGAATACGTCTCTTTAGGCATTAATTTTTTGAAAATCGCAGTTGTTTGGGATGTGGAACTGAAACCGTTGTCCTCGCGTTCTGTTGCTAAGAGTTGTGGAACTTTATAAATATCTGGGCAAATAGTTTTTTCAAAGATAATCTGCACTATACAGTCGCCCGGCTAAATAGTGATCTTCATATCAAAGTGATTAAAGGCCAGAATAATTAATTCTCCTCGATAATCACAATCAATGACTTCGACTCCCACATCTAGTCCAAGTTTCCAAGCTGCACCAAATCTTGCTGCAATTCGTCCATAACTGCCCCAAGGGATTTCAATACTGAGGCCTGTTGGAACTTTGCCTCGCCCCCTTGATTCTATGACGCATTGTTGGCTTGCTGCTAAATCAAATCTTGCAGCACCACTAGATTTTTATGTGGGTAAAATTGCATTATGATGGAGCTTATGTACCAGTACAAAAGGAAAGTCTTCTTCTTCTGTCTTGGGGTGCTCCTCTGGCCCTCATAAGTATCTGCTGGAATACTAGGAGTTTGTTCCACTAGAACAGCAAGAGTGTGGAAAGTTTCCTAATCACTCGGGATCTCTTCATCCTTTTGATTATAATGAGCTGGTCCTGCTGTTTTTGCCACTATATAATTATCAAAGCTTAGTGATATCCTTCAGTCCTCAGCTATCGGAATTAATAGCTGAAGTTGTGTGTTGTTCTGTTTAATCACCACTGGATTTCAGAGGCAGGTCGGTTTTACGAATCCGACAGCAGGGGATTCGATTTGTTCTATGGCTTTGACCATTTCTTTGTAGGAAGAAGTGATTTTGGTGATGACGTAGTTGTTCATGAAGTAGTCCACTCCTCCAATTTATGGAGTAATTTTTCCACCCTTTCCAGCTTCCTGTTTAGCCCTTCGGTCAATTTTAGAGCTTCTTTCTCTACTAGCTCTGGTTGCTCGGTTATCTCTACAACCAGTTCTCATACCTCCTGCTTTGTTAATGATCTATTTTCTGTATAGACAATTGTTTGATTTTGCAAAATAGTTTTTAACTATGACACATCTTTTTCTAGGTTTTGACACCTCTTAGGGATTGACTTAAAGTTTTTCAAGTGTACTCGGGATGATAACGTATCGACCTCGCTAAGCAGAACCAATAATTACTGCAATCCCTTCATCAGCAACACTCAATCCCCCTCAACAATCATACAGAAATCAGCCCGCACCTCCATAAACTCCAGCAACAGGCTACAGTGCAAGCAGCCAATTCCCTCCAGCAACTTAGGCTGCTACACACCCTGAAGAAAGCGGAATGCCAGCGAAGGAGCACATCTGACAACTGGTGGTCAGACTGATACCCTGCTGCCAGACAAATAGATGAACAGCTAGAAATTGCTGCCAATCTACTTCATGACGCCTTTAGACAGATGGACTCTTTCCAGTTATAAAGCAAACTATACGGGAGTGGTAGACCCAAGTGACTCGACCTACTAATGGCTGAATGTGTAAATTATGTAAGTGTGTACTGTAAAGAGATTCCTTCTTATCGGAAGGACGATCACGAGTATAAAGCGATCGATGTGAGTTGTAAACAGAGTTCCTTCTTATCGGAAGGACGATCACGAGTATAAAGTGATCGGTGTAAGTTGTAAAACTGATTCCCTCTTATCAAAAAGAGTGTGAAGAGCATGTGACGACGGGTACCAATGAGCACCTAGCAGCTCTCACTCCTCCTATATTAAAGGAAGTTGAGACCCTTGCAAAGACACAAGTGATCCTTGGCCTTTACTTAGGGTGTAAAGTTTGTGAAGCAATAAAAATCTGTGAGTTTTCTCTTCATCTCTTCTCCTTATTTTTTATTACTTCGCTAACCTCCTCTCCCCGACCACCCCTCCCTACCTGGTGCGTCGAGCAGTTTGATCATCATTGCCCTTGGGTATCTAATTGTATTGGCAAGGTCCTTTACACTCGCACACCTCTCTTCGTTTTTGTTCTCTTTTTTTGAGTGTTATTCATGCAATAAATGATCATTAATCTGCAGAGAAGTGGAACTTCTTGATGTTTCTCCTTCTTGGGGTTTCTGCCATGATTATTACTGGTTTAGTTGACATTACGAGTATGTCCCTTACAGTAGGCTTTCTTTAGGGCGGCAATACCCTTGCATAATCAACTATGCCATTCTGTAGGAACAAGCAGTTTGCCTTAATATCCCATTCAATAAAGATTATTTACGTTCATTTTTAATAATAAAAGAACATATGAAATATACAATTTCAAACACTTGTAAATATTCACTAAGACATTCCGGTACACGAAACTCTTATTAATGTGAGAGTATAGGTCTATATACACCATCTTGCTCTACATCACAAAGGGTTATTTTTGCGACTAAATTTGTTACTACAAGATCATAAGATAACAACTTAAAGGAACGTTATGTCAAAGCTCCTCTTCTTAGCATTAAATTGAATAACTGTCTGAATTTAAAACAAAAAGCCTCATCCACACATAATCCTTGAAACATTTTTGTTTTACCGATCGCAAATGAACATCTACTTATATTCACAAGCCACATGTATACATAATCCTGAAAACTTACTCCACCAATTTGTAAGTGGACGGGAAGAATTTTTTTCAAGATTTTCTCAAACATTTTTCTTTTAGCAAAACAATACAAACCTGTAGCACTGGCTCAAATCAAATCCTCCTCCTTGATAGAGATTTAATATTTAGTCGTTAGTTTCTGGAAGGAGAATGCTTCACTTGATGGAAGATGTGGATTAATTCCTGGCAAATAGAAGGCACCAACAATGTCTCTCTATCTGCACAGTTTGTGAATAATGTTAGCTGAAAATAAAATGATGTAATTAATACATTGATTAATCCTTTTGTTTTTATGAACATCAAATAATTTTCTATATAAAAATATATATATATATTTATTTAAAAAAAAAAGATGCAGACCTTTTGCGCTTGCTCTTGAGAGAAGTTGATGAAGAGGGATTGCTATGCCAGTTCCTTTTCCTCTGGTTGATGAACCAGTTATTAATCTGCTTTAGCTGCAATCCTGTTTCTTGCACTAATCTTGCCTTGTCATCCTCCTACATTAGTGGAATAGAGATGAAATTATGGGAAATCAATGAATTGCTAGTAAAAACACCTCTGTAAACCGACTCGATTTGACTTCAATTTTCCACATGGTTCTATGTCAATGGAATAGAGATTAGCTAATGTCTCGATCATTTACGGTGAGTTAGCTTCATCGATTGGACTTGAGAGCTTGAAGTTCTCTCATAGAGATGAAACAAATGTCTCATTCATTTATGATGAGTTATCCTTTGTTTCCCTCCAAAAGAACCTCAGTAAACCGACTTAATGGGTTCTGAAAACTTACCGTTGGATATGGCCACTTGGAGTGGGACTGCCACCAAGCTTTCAGCATAGAAGTGCTATCACCTGGCAGTTTCCCAGCTCTTCTCTTGCGAAGAATCTCGTCTCTGATGTCTATAATCTTATCCTTGTACCCCTACAACACAAACAACAAGAGAATAAGTATAGATACAGTTTCTGTTCTTGCAAAGAGCTCTTAGTCAATGAATCTTACCTGTTTTAGCTCAAGTTTCAGTTCCTGTCTAACTCGTTCCATTAGGCCTCTTTCACTCTCTGTTGGAACAAGTGGGCCGAATCCCATGCTGTCCTGTCCATCAAAGCTTCCATCAAACAGATTTGTTTCACTATCGACCTGATCGTCGTCGTCATCGTTATCAGACATAGTTGCACCCCTGTTCCTTCCCCAGGAGAAACACCTGTTGCATTTGCCATAGTTGAACATTCATGATATAAACATTTAGGCCCTATCATCATGAAGTCAATATTTAACCTATCTAATAAGGGTTGGTTACAAGATAGTAGTGGAACTTCAAGAGTTTTAATGAATTAGAGATGATGTTGGACACCTTTCTAAATAACTTAAAATTTTGGATTATTGGGAACCAATCAAATCATAAGAAAAAAATGACCAATATTTCAAATTATAGCAAACCAAAAAAATCTTGATGAATTTTATGAACTAATGATGGATACTTTTCCTAATAACTTGAATTTTTGGTTTATAGTGAACCATCAACCCATAAGGTCAAAAAACTTGATGGTATTAAAAAGTTTTGGATATATCCCACAAAATAGGGTCAACTATATGCATCTATCATGCCATTAGCTAGCTTTTATCCTCTACTAGATTCTTATCTATATTAAATAATTTATTATTATTTTATTGTGGCTAATGAAATTCTCTTTGATCTCTCTTTCTTTCTTTCTCAATTAATGTGCATATTTATAAATAGATTCAATATTAAAAAAGTTAAATTTATTAGACTAGTGAAAGGTGTAAAAGATTAATACAATTTGCATAGAGCTCAACAAGAGGGATACAGCTAATTGATCCTAAACTTTTTGCTCATTTAGAGAGCCCTCAATCCAAGTGTTGAACAAGAACCCCAACTTGCTCTTCTTCAGGAGCTCTCATTTCACTCCTCCTTATGGAATTCTAAACCCGTGCTAGTCAACAAGGATAGAGTCGACTTGGTTATTATTGTTGTCATTGCCAGTTAACAAAGGGGGAAAGATGGACTTTGTGCTAGTTCCCCTGCGTGAGCAGAGTACATTCTATTTTGAAGAGAAACTTAAGAAATTATCATGTCTAGACAAAGATGAAGTATTTATTATATGGAATCAGGATTTATTAAGAAGATAGGACAAATACCTGTCAAGCTTTGAAGTGCTTGCTCAAGCTCCCAACAAGCCATCACTGCCTCCATCGCATGCACGCGTACATGCTGCTGAAGCTGTTCTTTGAAGGAGCAAAGCAGCAAGACGTAGTGTGTCTAACCAAACCATCAAATGTTTGAGCAAAAAGTCTAAGTACTAGAGCAAATGATGGCAGAAGAAAGGTAGTAGAAGGTCTCATCTTCTTAGGGAAAAGTTTGATCAGGATAATAAATAATTGTTCAATTTTAGAAGGATGTCAGACAAAGTGGCAGACAACACAAGGAAGAAGAAATCCTGTGCTTCCTTTTCATTTCTCAATCTTCGGCTAAAAAATGAATTTAAATAAATATATATGAAAAAATCATGGAGAGATTGCTAAGCAAATCCTCATCTGAAGCGAGCATATCAAAATAGAGATATCGTGACGTAGAACCCAAGATGCGATTGGGAGTTCCTCTTTTTCAAAATTTTTATTGTGAGAAACGAATTAAAAAGAGGCGAGAAATCAGCGAAAGAAGACAAAGGACGAGGAGTTGGTGGATTGGGGAGAAAGAAAGAAGAATCGAATGGAGTGACGAATGAATACCATGAACTGGTCGAGTTCCTTGTCGTCGCCGAGCATGTGGCCGCCGTTGTCGAGCACCGAGTACTTGGACACCACGTGCTGCGATTGGGCGAGCTGGGCGTCGATCCGGGGAAGCTGGTCCACCGGCGTCGCGATCCTCAGGCACGCGACGTGCGCCGACAGGAGCTGCTCGTACAAGGGGTGCCCCAAGATCTCCGCCTTGTACCTCGCGTTCTGCCACGTCCCCTCCCCGGCATCCGCCTCCGCGATCTCCCCGCGCGCGCCAGAGATTCCCGCGGCGTCGCTCGCTGGGGCGGGGACGTCGTCGTCGCCGTCGCCGCCGCGATGCATGATCGGAGGGCGAGGGAACCAGTGTCCCGCCGACATGGAAGATTCGGAGGCGGTCTGGAGGTGCAGGAAGCTCCCGTCGCCGAAGGGCTGCCCGGTATCCGGCCGGACAATTCCGCTATTGAGCCACGTGGGCCCGGCGCCCTTCACGAGGCGGTGGAGCTCCTTCCCGCCCTCGTCGTCCTTCACGGATCCACCGGAATCGGGAACGGAAAAATGGCGCATCGCTGTCCTGAGCACTGCCGCTCCGTCGCCTCCCCCCAGCTGATGCTGCTGCCCCTCCGCCGCGTACGGCAACGCCGTCAGCTCCCGCGGCAGTTGGTTGTGGTACGCCATCGGACACTCCTACTCCGCCTCTTCCGGAACCCAATCCGAAGCGTACCGACCGATCAAGCAGAAGGAGGAAGAGGAAGAGGAAGAGGAAGGCAAAGCGACGACGAAAGAAACTACAAGTAGAAGTCACTTTCCCACGGGAGGAAACTTCTCTTTGCCCCCCAAAATTTATCATAATTTTAAACGCCTCCCTCGAACCATTGAACCAAGGTGCCAAAATAGAGTTCCTAATGATTATAATTTTTTTTTTTAAAATAAAGGCATTTTAATAATTTTAAATACTTAAAGATATCTTTAAAAATGTTATGATATTTTAAAGAAAAAGACAAATTAGACATATAATAATTTTTTTATTTAAAAAAATAAATTAAACTCTAATCAAATTTAAACCGTCAAATAAAAAACTAAACGTGAATAATTTTAATAAATTCGATCGGAAAAGTGCAATTTCCCCCCGCCGAGAAATCTCTCTATCTGATCGATCCCTACGTATCCCCCAGAGCGACGATCCGACCGTAGCTTGCCCCTTTCTCCAGATCGGACGGACATAAAATCGACACGCCGTAAACTTGGCGGATAATGGAAGACGCGTGGGGGAGAAGGTGGGCCAATGCGCGTACTCCACGTGTGTATAAGGCCGTATGAACGGCGTGGTCTGTTGCGCCGCCGGTTCGCGACACGGCGTTTGGTGTCCTGTGCTTTCATGCTCCATCCTTGGAATTGAAATTTGAACCGGAAATTAATTTAAATAAATAATATTTGAGTGAAATTCATTTATTAATAAAGTTTTTTAATTATTAAAAAGAAAGGAAAAAAATGGGGAGAGGGTGGTTGTTGGTCCCCTTTAACTCCACGTTTTCTAATACCGTTAGCTAAAGGTTGCTTATCAATTTAGACATCTATTATTATATAGCAAAAATAAAAAATAAATATTGTAGATATTCGGAAAATGTTATTATTGTTATTACTATTAACCATTTTAATTTCATAAAGCACTGGAATTACTTTGCATATTTTGTCCAATATTTTGTAACTGTGGGACCGTTATGTGAAGCTGGTGGCGGTGTAGCGGCGTTACGTTAATGGGGGACCACGACGCAGCGGAAGTTGTGGTCCTGGTCCCGGGCACTACACTAGAAGTCGCAAGGTGTTGGTCCCGGTGCGGTCCCTGCGTTCCCATGTGGTTCTGATTCATCCACGTGGCTGCACACTCAACGCACAAGAGCGTTCAGCCTCACCCAAAATCGCTACCCGTCCATTCTTTATTTAATAAATTTTAAGTATTTTTTGGGCTAGAAAAAGATAACGTCAACTCGGAGCACGTGCGTTGACCTATGGGAAGACCTAGTCAAATTTAAAAATATATACCTATGGACGTGGCTAATAATATATTTCTACTTTCTTCTTCGATATTTTCCTACTAATCAACATAATAAATTAAAAAATACTTATAAAGGTTCATCCAAACAGTCAGTATTTTTAAATACCTAATTAATCATCCTAGCCACTGTACCATAATTCTAATTTTTTTAATTATAAAAGATGCAAAATAATCAACAAGACTAATAAAATTATTCTAATGTCTCAATTCCGATCCTATCGAATTCATATGTGGCAAGGAGGAAACCTAATCAAATAGAGATTTTTTTATTTCAACTATTTTTCGACGGAGCTACATTGTCAGCTACCCGCGCTACAGCCCGGGTAGTAAATGGTGGTGGTAAAGTATTTTATAGGTAAGAAAGAAAAAAAAAAGGATGATTAGCCCGAGTGACAACGATGGCGTCAGCGGCTAGCCAGGAGCAATGATGTCAACACCGATGCTTATGGTCGACTTCCTAATCAACCCGGGTGATCCACTCAGGCTTCCGTCATTGGATATAAGACACTTTCAGACATGAAATACATTGGGATACCTCAAATTGGAGGGTCAAAAAAGTTTTATAAAAAAATTAATATTA
>JBBPFP011116703.1:0-11926 GCA_037974795.1 Kaempferia galanga | reverse complement strand
CACATTTTCCCTTGAGAATCCTCCACTGGCTTGAGCATCAGAGTACCAGAGCTACAGACCCCTTTCTTGGCTCGATATCTAAGGTTCCTCGGAGTCTATGCGATTGCTTGTAGGAGTTGGAAGCGTGGAGCATCGTCCGTTCTGAGAGTCCTTATTTAGTTAGCCATGTAGCCACATCAGCACCGTGTGACCCATCGCCAATCACCCAGTTTCAGATAGAAACAATGTGTTTGGCATGTGCAGCATGCTTTGGAAGTAGAAGGCCTTTCTCTCCTCTCCCAAATTCTATGAGATACTCTCCACTAAGAGTAGTGACATGTTGAGGCATGGATTTCGAGCGAAGTAGCCTTTTGCCACCAATGTTGAGGCATGAATTTATAGGTGCATTGCCTTAGTGTGTGGAGAAGAAAAAACATGATTAATCAGGTTGGGTAGGTTCGATCCCAAGGAGGCCAACCAAGGTAAATCAGGGAGCACTAGCTATGGGCAGCCCAGAAGCTCAACACCCCTTAGTTATAAGTCCCACGCGCGTAGCTGGGTAAGTCCCACTTGGAGGAAAAATCTATGCAAATATGACGTAGCTGAGAATCAAAGTATGAATGCCTGGACAATAGCACCATAGCCCCTTTGCTAGATTGATGAGTTGTTAATTCCTTTTGATGTGTTGATTCATTCTTCTAATGCGTGAATTTCATTTGGGTATTGGTTACGTGTAGTTCTATGTTTGGGATTTCATGTATTTGGTTTTAATTGGATGATGTTGCAAGTTGTTTGATGGAATGTGCTTCTAAGTGATTAGACTTTAGTTTGGTAATTTCTTTAATTATTTGTTCGCATTGCTTTCTTAGTGTTGAATTTATTATGTTTGTGTTCAATGCAATTAGATTAGTTTAGATTTCACTCTAAGTTTCGTTTCACTGAATATCCACTTGATGTTCATACAATACTTGTGCAATTGTAGTTTGAGCTAGATTAATTTTTATTACTTACATTGTCTTCTAAATCAAATCCAAATAACATGTTCGAATACAATTGAATCCTCAGATTGTCATTCATTGTTGCATTCATGGGGAGACGACATAAACCATACCCTATATTGCATTAGTGTGGTCAGGAAGTTATATTTTATTATGAATTGAATTGGCACTCATAGTATGACATACAGATGGCAATATTACCTATCATTTCAGATCCAAAGTTTTTCGTTCTGATATTATAATTAAACTTTGCTTGGCTTTGTACTTTCACCGTTTCCATTGCTTTACTACGCTTGCACGAGATAAATCCAAAGATGTTTCTGTCATCCCAGGAATGGATCTAGTCCTTGCAAACTGAAGTTTACTCTGCACTTTCCATGGATTGGCAGAGTAAATGGATTTTAATTTTTTTTTTATTTTTTATCAAGTGTTAGCTTTAAACATTTCCTGATGATTTACAGCAATTTCATTAATTGAATTATGAGAACTTTAGCTAGTTTCAGTAGAATGCTCCTTGACAACTCACAATATTCCATTTTCAAACCTTCTTCCAACATTTGCACTGGTTTTTAGGTGTTTAGACTCAATTAAATGAGTTTTTAGTTGTGGAAAAGGTTGTAAATTTAAGCTATGAATATCAGGACGATGACTAGTAGTATGCCTTATCCATTTGTTAGCAAAGAAACCATTAAATTTTGTGGCTACAATGCAAAAGCAATACTTATTCTGGTGAAATTTCCTAAACAGAGGGTGTGCCTCGTAAGGAAAGGTGACCGTGGCTGGTGGTCATGGAAGCAAGAGGGATGAGAAGGAAAAAAAATATATAATAATCAGCCAGATCATGTTGAATTTGAGATGATGATTAGATAAAAGCTTTTTAACATGTCAAAATAAATTAAAAAGTGCTGAAAAGAGGGGAGGAGAAGGAAGAGGAGAAGGAGAAAGGAGGTTTCGATCTAATTCCTCACAGTTGGTTTTTATAAATTAATTTTCTTAAATATTTTCTTTAAAATCTTAATTAAAAAATAATTGATCAAGATTTTTTTTTTAATTCTCGATTCGTGGGTAAACAGCAAATTATCGATCGTCGATGAATTCAACGAAATCGAAGAAAATATTTCTAATTTTAATTCTCATTCTTGTGGTGGCGGAGCGGACAACGGTGTAGGACACGCAGCGAACCACGTCGCCTCGCTTGTGTCCGCGCGGTGGCACCAGCGACACCAAACCTCCTCTCTCTATCTCCTCCATCCCTAATTCCTCCCTCTTCCATCCGACCTTCCTCTCTCTCTCGCTCGCTCGCTCTTTCTCCTATTCTATGGCAGATCCCTCCTCCCAGGACGTCGACGAGTTTGTCTGGGTGCGCCCTTCCCCTATCCCTTTTTCCGATTCGGTCGCATCTTTTCTTGTGCTCTCGTTTGATTTGATCAGCTTCATGGCGTGCAGGTCGAGGAGGCGGAGATGGGCATCCCGTTGGAGAAGTTCTCCGAGGTGTTCAATCTCATGCGGCGGGGGAACCGTGCCTTCCGGGAGAAGAGGTTCGAGGAGGTGAGCTTTCGAGATGCAAATTGAGGTTTTGGGGCAAAACCATCGATATGGTTTGGCAACGTGATTGCCTATCCCTTCGTGCTTTGTTTGTACTGAAAATTAAAGTTTTTAAGTGATGGAATTGAATTGAATTCCATCCGGAATTGAATTCTGAGGCATCGTCATGCTGACCAACTTTTTTTTACATAAGCAAGCAAAGAACAATTCTTGAAGTGCCACTCCTGTGTCAGTTTTATTGAAATTAAAGCTTTGCTCCACCTCTGTAACCTCAGTGGTTTACCATTTGTTTTCGACTAACCATGGCCAAAGTGTGCGAATGACCTGGTACTTGGTGGCTTATTGTATTTAAAACTTACAACAAATGACTCCTAAACCATAATTCTGATTACTTTTATTTAATGAAAGAAGCTAGAGGAGGAGGGCAAGATGCTTCAATAATCTCATAATGTATGACTAAGAACTTGGCGAACCAATGAATCTTTGTTTTTTTTTTTTTTTTTTTTTGTTTTGTTTTGTACACAACTGACTTCCTCAATCAAACCTGGGTTTTGTTCCCAACCAAGGTCAAGAGACGCTAATTACTGAGCCCTATGGAGGTTTGAATATGTGGATTCTCTCCTCATTGTATATATTTATCTGCATCTACTATATTTTTGTGAATATCCATATTTATGTGTCTATTTCATTTGTTTGGTTCATCTTCCGTGATATCTCAATTTAGTCACATTGGCAATGATTCTTATCTATAATCTAGATTCTTTTGTGTTTGATGAAGATAGAACTGACATTGTATAATTCTTTCCACACTTAAAGTTGTGAACTAATTGTGGAGGTTTATGGGTACAGATGGGTGTACTGTCAAAATGAGCTAATTTTCTTATTGGTTGGGGTCATCTCTTGTGTGTTGAACACGCAGTGTCTTTCTTTTTATACTTCAAGGTGTTCATTCTATTACCCCGTATCCAATGATTCGACTGTATAGTATGCATTTATCTTCTTAGAATTTTCTGTTTATTCTATTAGGTTATACTGATTCAGTAATATCATTTTCCTTGTAATGTTTGTGTTTCTATTGAGGCTCTGGACAGGCAATTTCATATTACTCTAAAGCTCTTCCTTTGAAACCTCAAGACCCTGTTATTCTTGGCAATCGAAGTGCTGCTTTCTGCAGGTTAATTTACTATTTGAGAGTTCAACTTTGTTTGGATTGTGTACTTTTGGCTTTCATTTGTTGTGCTTGTGCTTGGAGTGTTTTTTAAAGTGTTCTTTCATATGTTATTCTATTAACCTAATCTTTTTAAGAATACAGGACCAGTCAACTTCTTAAGGATCGATCGGCACGTGATTCTGAATATCAACCCTTGAATGGGCTTGATCCTACTACTCATGCCGAGGTATAGCGACCTACTAATCTTTTCCATCTTGATCACTTCCTAAGTGACTTAGAATTCTAATCATTCAGTTACCTTATCAGCTTGCACTAAAGGATGCTGAAAAATTTATTCGTGTCCAGTGTACCTCACCAAAGGCATATTTCTTAAAGGCAAATGCTCTTGTTCTGGTAAGAGTTTGAGAATTGTGGTTGCTTAAGTCCGACAATTATCTGTTTGCATGGAAGAAAATAAAAGTATGATTACTAAGTTGGTTGATTGCTTATTTGCACACATTCATTTTTCTTAGTAAAGGCTTATAAGTGACTAATGTCCACTAACCACAACCAAAGACCTTGTATTTTGGTTTGCATGCGTGCCTTGCAAATTTTTAGTTTGGTCCTGTTTTAACCACACACACTGGGACTATTACCATTTTGGTGTTAATTATTTATCTTTCAAGCATACTTAAATGCAAACATCAAATGAATTTGAATACTCTAACTATCCATACCCCATATCCTTCTTTGCATCTTGAAGTTTAACAAGATGATCGTAGATGAAAGTACATATAACAGAGCATGTCTACTTAGGTAGGGACGGTAGAAGTATTGGTATTAATGTAGAAGTTTTAAAAAATCTAAAGCGTCGGCTGTATTGACTCTGTGGGGGTCAAAAATGGTATTAACTAAATAAATAAAAATTATATATGAAAAGAACAAAATAACAATAAGTTGAATAAGATAACAAAAGGTACATAAACAATTTAAAATCATTTGTCTTGATTTGATTAAATACAAATAATATAATTAGAAAACTCACTCTACTTTGTTTTGACTCAAATAAAGTTTACATTATTAATTTGATTCTCGTTTGATCAATTTCAATTCTGATTAAAACATTTAATTAATTTTGATTAACTAAATCAGTTCTAACTTAATTTTAATGAATTCTTGTTTATGCAGTTAAATTAATTACTAAACTAATTTTAGAATCTGATTAAAATAAATTTCAAATAGCTTATCTGATATTAATTATTAAAATTAGATTACCATCCAACTTAAATTATTTTAATTGTGATTAGATTAATTATATGCACTTAATTAATTCTGTTAATTAATTTAGCTATAATGAGATTAATTAAGTTAACTATTTTATTTAAGTTAATTAATTTAAATTATTTAAATCAATCTAATTAAATTTAATATATTTAATTAATTTTTATTAGTTGTTAACTTATTTTATTTCAATTAATTATTTAAGTTAAATGAAACTATTTAAATTATTCTAATTAAAGTTATTTTATTTAGGTTTGGGAATGAATCGGTACCTTGGCGCAATGGTAAAATTGTTGTCATGTGACCTTACGGTCACGAGTTTGAGTCTCAAAAATAATCTCTTGCAAAAATGCAAAGTAAGAGTGTACAATTAACCCAATATAGTCCGACCCTTTTTGGGTCCCTGCAGTTGCACTGGGTTGTCTTTTAAAAAAAAAAATATGGTTGGGAATGATTAATTAATCAATTAGCTCTAAATCTTGCACCTCCTCTAAATCCACCACATTACTTCAACAGTAAGAGATTTAGCTCTTTGCCTTCCTCCTTAAGAGTCCCCAAAGAATATGAAAAGACAGAGAGAACACCTCTTATCTTACTCCTTGAGAACAACTAACAAAGATGTGAAGTTGGATGGTCTCTAGCCTTTTCGCTTACGAACAATGTCAAATCACCTCAATTCCTCTCAAAATTTTAAAATCAAGGTAAGTCTCTTTTAGATCTAGAATGACATGTGCATACCCAAACTGTTGATCAACCGAGAAAGATTCTAAGGGGGAATTAAAGGTCGTCCAATAGATTAAATTGAATTGACTTCCACTCATCTCGATCCAACTCAACTGATTCACATTGGGATCCATCAATTTTGCCACCATTGATGCAAAACGTGATAACGCTCATGCTAAGCACCCCTCATCGCCGACCCCACTATGAGATAAAGGGAGGTAAATCAGATACTGAGCGACCCCTAAGTGTGAGAGTTTTTTGCCAGAGTCTTGACTCGAACCCTTACCCATTGATGCAAGTCTACCACTTGGGTACCAACTCAGCTATGCCTTGGAGGCTCGATTTTGCCAACTACTGTAGCAATTGCAGCACATCCCATGCGCCCCTCACAACCCGTCTCCAAGTTACGTGAAGAGAGGTAAATCATGGTCGACCGCCAAGTGACTAGAGAGTTGGAGGAAGGTGTCTTGCCATTGTTAGAGATTGAGTTGCTTAATAAAATCATGAATCGATCCTCCAATAGCATAGACTGATCATTTAGAATTAAGTGTGCTTCCCATAACGTTGTTGTCTTCCTTCTCATTATGTGCAAGACTTTCATCTCCTTATCAACAATAAAACTCTACATGCCATTTCCTGCACAGTGGGGAATGAAGGTGCATCAACTCTCATTTTGAAGCTCTCCCCATTAATGAATGATCCAGACTCACATCTAGAGCATTCAGTGGACTAGGCAAACCATAGTACAAATTTCACTATCAATACAGTGGATCAACAATTCTCATATTTGTCAACCACCAGTTGTGGAGGGCTACTGAAGAAAACAGATTTGTACATCCAATGGGAAGAGCAGTGATGAATGCAAGATTGCAAGAGATGAATTCATCTACGAGCAAACAAGTGCTGGAACCAAAGGGATAGAAAGCTAATTCCTTCACTGTTACTAATACACTAATGCAATGTTCCTCAGAATTTAAGTGACACATCGCCTTGTAGGAATGGACATTGCAGGGGAAAAACACAGTAGAAATGACAAAATGATGGGTTTACAAACAGGATATAGCAGCATGCATACAGTTTTTATTATTGAAAAGAATCAAGAACCTAAAGTGAAAACTAGATTGGATTCTTTTTTAGCATTTTCTAGTGCTATGTTCAAACACAATGAAGAACGACCAACCTAGGTTATCACAAAGCTTAAATTGTAAGCAACAGCAGCAAGGCAGTACCTTTTCGGCTGAGAGAGCATCTGTGCATACATTGCTAATCAGTTGTGAGTTAACCTGTAAATAGGATGACGAAAGTAAATTTTGTTAAAAAATTTCATTGAACAATATCAATGACAACAAAGGGAGTGTGAAGGGAGAGCTCAAAGTTAGTTGGACAATATAGTTTGAAAATAAAAAGAATGCTATGTGAATTCCAGTTGCAATTCATTTTAGAATAGTTTACAAAGAGCATAGCATGTGAAACTAACAACATAAATAATAAAATATTGCATAAGTAATTAATCACACACAAAAAGTTACCTTGCATATTGTGTCATACCCAACATTTGTTTCAACAAATTGGTTCTTTAGATCTCCATTTAAGGTTACAGGAACCCCAACCACCTGTCAACATAATTTCTATGTATTTTAATCATAGGTGGTCTAACAAGACAAACTTTTCCTCACGAAGGTTCATCAAATTCACAGTAGTGTCTTTATCAAAAGCGTTAAATTAAAGTCTTCAGATCACCACACAGATACTTAAATTATTAGTTATTTTGTCAAGTCAACAAAGCCAAAATCAGAACCTTTGTTGGACATTTTAACTCAACAAATGTCTCCGCAAGCTGAGCAGCATCTGTGTTGGAAGTAACTCCTAGAGAATTATAACAAAAAGAAGGGAATCAACAGATAATCCTGGTTATCCAAACAGATATACTTTTACATAATTAGGAAACACCTCCAATAATGATGAGACCATCTAGCTTCAATTCCTTGCAGGCCAAAATTGTAGCATTGACTTGCTCAGTTGATCTTATTTGATCTTTTGTCCGTCCAAGTAAATCATAGCCACCTAAAGCCAGGGAAACATTATAGTTAGAGAAGATATGCCAATATAGGAGATGAAAAATTGTCAATTCATAGATATCCTTCAAAAACCTTGATTTTTATAAGTTGATAGGACATCATCAGTTATTTCCAAAGTTTGCTTTGCAAATAATCCTTCAGTACCTCCTGCAACATACAAGGAAATGAGAATCAAAGAAGGTTACAGGATATAAAAACAATTCATCACAATCATAAAACCATTTAAATCATCCAAGTACCTAGTAAACACAAGTTACTAAAGAAAAACAAATATTATTTAAACATACAAATTGGAAATTGAGAAAAAATAATTTCTGTGAGGAAAAACATTCACTTGTAGATGTAGGTTAGGTCCAACAAACATCTAAGAAATATTCACACTCAATAAGGTTATTTACAGAATAACTTCAAAGAAATAAAATTGCATGGACTTAATACATTCATGGATACAGAAAATAACCTCAGAATTGCATGGACAGATAACAGCGCCTTTTGAGGCTTCAACTATGGCGAGATTCTTTTTCTTAGTGTAATGTAAAAGTAGGGAAGAGGGAAACATAATAAAGCAAAGGGAGAGAGAACATTGTAGCAGTTTGCTTTTATGATAGTATGATTAGTATCCAAGAAATTAAATTATTATTATTAATAAACAATTTAACGTGATGCACCATTGGATTAGAACTTATAAAATGAAGGTACTTGTAGAAAGTCCAAAAAGAAAGCATAGGAAGCATGTAGGATGATTGGATAATAAGTACTAGATTGGCAAAAAAGTAAAATACCAAGTAAGTCATTATATATACCAATCCTACAATAAGTAAATAATTTAGAGAGTAAAATAGCAGACAAGTAATCATTATACGTAACCAACAAGTAAAGTATTATATGTAGAGTGTCAAATGGCAAATCCTAATAAACCACAAGAGTTGAGGTGTATAATAATCTGAGCCCAATATTTTTAAAGAAAAGCTAATTTATAGTTTTAATGAAAATCCAATAAATAGCAGACATACTTACCAACAAACCCAAGTAATGAACTGTTAGGGTTATGAGTTTTGATAGCATTATAAAGACCCCAAATGACGTTGTGACCTCCAGGGGATTGCCTCCCACAAAATACTATACCAACCCTACAACACAAAGAAGCAAAATGGTTGAAACATTAAAAAAAAATTAAGACAAGTTGGAAAGTGTGCAAAGGTATCAACAGAAAAGGACAATACAAAAAATTGCTTTGTCTAAAAGAGTTATAAAGCCTAGACACGTCCATCCCAAGAGATGAAGAAGAATCAACTAATTAAATAAATTTATCAACTTTAAAATGGCTATTAGCAATTCAAACTTATGCCTCAAAGCTGCCAGTAAATTGGCATGCATACAATTCCATTTTGCCAATAAATTGCAGAATGGCCACAAAGCTGTCAGAGTTGATAGTAAAAGTACCCCATTACATCTGATACTTAGTCATAAGTTCTCCTATCAATACTTTTAAAACCAGACTACATATGACTCAACAAACCGGCAGACAGATTCCCAATGACTGATTCAACAGGTTAGGCAAACCCAGTCACCTAATCCTGGATTCCTTGTTCATCCAAACACACAGCCCATAATGTTTCAGAAATGGTACATTTATTGCTGCCCGGTAAGAATATCTCCCTAGTTGACCTATATTCTGTATTCTTGGGTTTGAATTTACCAATTTCCTTCATCCTACTAATTCCTTCCAGCTGTGGCCTTCTAACCATTCTAAACTGATTGAATCATCAGTTCACACATCAATGTCAATGATCCTTTGAATCCCATTAGCTTGCCTCTAAGAAAAGATTAGGCTAGAATAAATTTTCTAATTTTCTTAGAACATACAGGCCTATCCTCTTTGAGTTGCTAATTCTCTACAAAGTTACATTTTCCTACATGTAGTGCATAATTTGGTCCAGTTGGATATGTGGCGAAGGTGACAGGTTCATAATGCCATATGCCTGAAATAAAACAATTCATGTACTTTTAAGTGAATGTCAATGTTTAAAAATGAGCATATATAGAAATGCACCTAATACTTGGTTGCTCCACTATGATATGTGCATCTGGAACGTTGGCGGTAGGCCTTAAAAAATGTGCCAATGGTTGCCCATATGTGTGTGGAAATACTTGGCTAATAACATGTGCATCAGTGGGATTGGCAGCAGTTGTTGTATCTCCAAACTCAATTCTAACTGTAGTGCCCTGCAGAGAGGATGCAAGAGAGATCTCAGACTACAATGAAATGTGAATAGAAACAATCAGAATTTGTGGGCAATCACAAGAGCTATATTTGTGACAGATGAATAAAATAAAGAATGCTGGATGAGTTGAATCCAATAGACTATGTTAAGTTTGGCTAAAAGAGAATAGTTTCTCTTCATATATCATATAGGGATTAATACATGCATATATAGGACTCAATCTAGAACGGCTACACCTAAAACTTCAATGTGGGTAATGAGATAAAAAAAAGGGTATGATTCTCATTGCATATGATCCGACAATCCATTGTAATGAACTGACACAACTGAATGTTGATTACAGTACATGTCAAAATCTGCAAAATATTCATTTATCATAATTTTTTAATCTGTATCGGTATTCTTGAAGAAAAGTAGTGTAGACAACTACTAACTATGAGTATTTCTGTATTTGCTACAAATATTTACAATGTTTCAATAAAGCATCCATGCAAAATGGTAGCCTAACAATTCCACTTATATCATCCAAGCTTTCAAATGCGAGAACTCCCTTGTTGATAGGTTCAAAATTTAAGAATTCAAAAGAGGAAAAAACACACAATCATTTCAATTCCGTATATCTATCCATAACACGAGAGGCCAAGGCGACCAACAATTTCATTCAACTAATTTTGACTAAAATCTGACAAATGAATCCTCAAAATTAAACATTTGTCGCATGATTGAACAAATATTAACAGATATAACTGCTAAGAGAATATCCATAATAGATTTAAATAGATCAGAAATATTTTCTCCCAGGCAGAACAACGACACTCTTAAGAATACTTTCTTTATCTCCCTTATAGTCCTCAAAAAAAATCAGTAAAAGAAACTAAATCTTAAATAAAATCGGCAAATAAAACACGAACGAAAACAACACAAACAAGTGAAACCTAGGATTAATGTTCACTCGTTTCAAGCAAGATAAGCATGCGAAGAAGGGAAAAATCTACAAGGAAAGTTTTATCCAACACTATCAAAGTCGTAAACAACCAAAACCCACGAGATCCGTTAGGAATAAACAACACCGACAGAGATCCAGCACTTCCCCGCATAACCCCACACAACAAAGAGAAAACGTACCGATCCCTAGTCGAACAGCAACAGAAGCACGGATCACAGATAAACAAGCTAGGTGAGCAAAAATGGCGGCGAAAGAAAGACAAAAAAAAAACATAGTTCTAGCATGCGGAAGCAAGACCTGAAGGCATGGCGGAAGCTCCGGTTGGTACAGCGCACGCTGCTTTTGCAGATCCGAGAGTTCTCTGGGTACGCCGTAGTCGGAATCCATCATCCCCCACCTGCTTCTCGCGTCCCTTCACTCTCTCTTTCTCTGCTGCGGCTTGTCCTGTTATAATCGACGCGACGAACTGGTAGGTTTACTTCAAAGACATTGTGTCCCAGACATATCACCAATCAGGTTAATCTCTAATGCCACTGGTTCATTTAAGTGGACCCTAGGAATCAGATCAAAGGACAATCAGAATTTTTTGGTTGTTTCTGGAGCAGAGATAGGTGATCTCTCCACGCCAACTCTCGAATCCAGTTATCTAGTTTATTGACAGAAACGCCATCGAAAAGGTCCCGAAAATTATCCGATCCGATTAAGGAGAGAAAGTGGGTGCCATACCATTCATGCCCCGACACGTACCCGCCGATATAGAATCTTGCTGATTTGACCTGTATGTTTGTGATTGGTTCCGTTTCCGATTCCGCGCCAGTTCTAGTTATCAGAAGTATTAAAATAATAAAGGTGAATTTAATGTATATACCCCATACATGAATCGCCAAGTGTTTATATATATATATATATATACCGCACCTCTTAACCCTATGTAATCAAGCTCCTCTTAAGTACTTTAACACACACACATATATATATATATATATATGTATATATATATA
>JBBPFP011116387.1:0-11928 GCA_037974795.1 Kaempferia galanga | reverse complement strand
ATTGCGCGCCCAAAAATTTAGGTCCTTAATTTCATGCTTGCTCCCGTATTTATTTCTAAAATTCAGGAAGAACAATTTAGTAGTTTTGATTTTGAAAATCCCTACATGCATTTATTAGAGTTCTATAGATATTGCAACCCATTGAAATATAAAGGAGTTCCAGTAGATACTATATTGTTAGTGGCCTTTCCTTCCAGCTTCAGATATTCAGCGAAAAACTAGTTAAATACTCATAACTTGGGAAGAATTGGAACAAAAAATTTTGAACAAGTACTTTCTTCTATAGAAGACCTTCAATCTAAGAAATCAAATTAATTCTTGAGATTCAAGCAACATGAGTAGTTATTATGCCATGCTATAGATACGTGATTCTAATAAGGCACTGTTCACATCATGGGCTCGAAGAATGATTGCTCATTCATTCATTCTATATTGCGGCATCATTTCCCAATAAGACTAAGTTGGACTTAGCTGTTGGAGGGGTTTTGTTGAACAAAAGTCTCAGTGAAGTATGTGACTTGATTGACCAACTGGTCAACAACATCATATGGATGGACAGGAGAAAATTTGACGACTCCATTTAAAATCGCTAAGCTGCAAAGAGAGGAAGTAAATGAGGAGTAGAGCCCCATAAGAGCTTGGTAGAGTTGGGATTTGTGTTCCTAGGAGTATGTCTAATCGACCTTTGCTCATCAGAATGTGATAGGAAGCAGACTCCCATGAGTATTTAACTGAGTGGAGAGCTGGGCCCCTGAGATCGTGTCTGATTAGAATTATCCGATCAGGATGTGATGGAGACTAGAGCCCGGTAAAAGTCTAACGGAGTGGAGAGCTACCCCTAGGAGTATGTCTAATCGGCCTTTGCCAATCGGGATGTGATGGGGAGTAGGGCCCCGTTAGAGTTTGGCAAAGTGGAGAGTGGGGCTCTTGGGAGTATGTCCGATCGACCCTAGCCGATTGTGTTGGAGAAGAAAGGGCAAAACGCCCGCGTTAGCAGCGGGCGAACGGCCGCGTCACCAGCGGGCGAACGCTCGCCGCCGGCCGTTGCACAGAAACGCCTGTGCATTTTCTTACGTTAGGGCGGCCATGCAATAAGAGCAGATTCCCTATGGTTGCTATAAAATGGCAGTCCGTCCAAGCCATCTTCACCCATCGGAAAGAAGTCCGAAATCCATCGGAGGTGATCCGCAGCAGATCTGTGTAGAGGCAGCATCGAAGAAGGAGTTGAAGAACATCCGGGATTTGGTTCGTGGTTAGTGTCCGAGCAGTTCCCAAGATCCGGTGATCTTCTCGGCGACAGCAGCTTCACAGCTCGGTGAAGCAGAACAGAAGAGAGGAAAAAGCCCTAAATAGAGGTAAGTCTTCACTTTCGCTGTGCAACACATATACCCTACTCACCTTGTGAACACTAATTATTTTGTTTTCTTTATTTTTTAGAGCTTAGGGTTGATTTTTAATTTAAAATTTAGACGGTTTAAATAAAAAAATAAGATATCAAGACTATACACAACTCATTCCCAAATTATATAAAGGAAAGTAAATCACGAGTTAGTTTATATTTGACCCCCAAATGGTTAATTAGGGGGGAGAGGAATTTTTTTCGAGGATATATGCCCACGTAGAATTGATCTCTATCCCATTTTAATAAATTTGCTATGCATTCTCTAAACAACTAAGCATCCATGAGGCATTAATTACATTCATATCTAAGAAATTTGATGCCTTGTTAATCACAATATATTCCAATTAAGTCCCATGTGGCATTTAGAAACGTTAGTTATAACAAATCAAATGCATGTTATTATAGGACAATATTTATAAATAATTACGAGTTTTAATTAAAACTTTATAGTTCTTTTAAATGATAAACATCGCTACGCGAAGTCACAAGCACAACACCAGATAGCTAATTATTGTTAAAAGCCAAAACCGAATCATATCACTTTATGGGTAGACAAAAGATAAAACCATTAATTAAATTCATTTTAAAGCCCTTTTAATATGTGTCAAGATCATAAGTTGATGGTTAGTGTAGAAGACCATCATACGAATGCGACTTAACTTTTTTTTAATGAAAAATAGATAAATTACAGTAGAGAATCCTGCTATATTAATTTAGATTAGTGTAGCATGATAAAAGAACAGTTTGCTCTGTCGCCTGTACTAAGACATAATTTAAAGTATGATTATGAAGATATAATTTTAAAATTATAATATATAAAGGGTAGATAAATTGATATATTCAATAAGTATTAGATTATTATTTTTATTATATAAAATCATTTATCTGTTTTAATATTATCGGCAGCGCACCCAAATGGATAGCAGAGGCTCCAAGAGGCCCGTTTTCCTGTTTGGTGTTTGGAGTGAGACTGCTTCGGCCACCAGCTCTATTCGCATCGCACCGTCTGGTTAAGGCGTGATGCGCACGTGACGCCGCAGTATGTGTTCCCGGTGCGGTGATGGGCTTCGTGTTGTAAACTAGACACTGTGTTGCTGCTGCCTCCGTCCTCCTCCGGCCTCCCGAGCTCTGGTTCTATCGCCGGACATTGATCTGCGCGAGATTTCTTACTCTTAGCGAAGATTCTTCGAGCTGAATCCTTGCTCTTCGATACGGCGATGGCGGAGGCGAACGACGCGGCGGGGCGGCGTGCGGCGTGCGAATACTGCGGCGAGGCGGCGGCCGTGCTTTTCTGCCGCGCGGACTCGGCTAGGCTCTGCGTGGCTTGTGACCGCCTCGTGCACACGGCCAACACCCTGTCTCAGAAGCACGTGCGCTCGCTGATCTGCGACAACTGCGGGGCGATGCCAGCCGCTGCTCGGTGCGTCGCCGACGGTCTCGCCCTCTGCGCCGACTGCGACTGGGACTCGCATGGTGGATCCGAAGATGGAGGGGGCGGAGCGAGCCATCGTCCCCACCACCACCCGGTGGTCCCGATCGAGGGGTTTTCCGGATGCCCCGACGCCCTCGAGCTCGCCGTCTCCTGGGGTTTCGATCTCGCCGCCTCCAAGGATCTGGACCATCGCCATCCTCAACCTTTAAACCTTCCTCCCGATCAGTTTCTCTTCGATTGGCCGTCTTTGGATCCAGTTCCAGGAGCCGATCTAGAGTTAAAGGACCTCTATGTGCCATGCGCCCCCAAAATCCAGAGCGTGGGAGTTAAGCGGCCAAGGAACTCCCACAATATACATCAGCTGTGCCAGCAACTGATGGAGATTGCCAGGACGGAACTGGCCGCTGCCGAGGCCGGCGATCTTAGCCCGAGCTCGCCGTGCCGGACTGCTGCAGGAAGCTTCGAGGATCTCCAGGAGTCTCAGCCAATGCCGTTCACCTCACTGCTCATGCTTGCACCGACAGAGCTGAAGGGGAGCGATCGGCTCTTGGAGGAGAACGATCTGCCATGGGAATACGGACCCCCGGAAGATTCCGCACAGGTTAATTTATCAATTTTCACTGTCTTGACTTTTCTTGAATTTGTTGGCAGCTACTTTAGCAAGTTATCTGTACTTTTCTCGATATAGTTGGATTGAAATTGTTTTTTTCTATGAAAAGAGCTATTGATCTCGATCGTTTGCATGATGCTTCAAAAATATTTTCTCAACTGTGAGCAATTTCCGGAGAAGGAAGCGTTGCGTCAACGTTGCTTGATCATTGTTGATTCGAGGATTTACATGCTATTTGGGTAAATTGTGTTTGATTTAGATTGTTCAATGCTAATTTTGAAGATTTTACAGTCCAAGATATTTGTCAACATAATACTAAATAATATAATTAATTGAATATTATTAATGAGATAGCTTTTACAGCTCAATAAAACGGTAAGATTGCAACGTACTCTTAATAATTGGGATGACAACGATGTTGGTGGGTCCAAACCCCTAAATTAGTCATATGTTACGCAAGATTTGAATAGTTGGGCCCAAAACTATCCTTCTAGACGTTGAACTGTTCAGAACCTTAGATCCCAGCAGTGTTAAAATATTAGACACAATTGTTTAACCAACAGTTGAAATTTACAATACGCACATTGTTGTAGAATTTTGTTGCCTATTTCAATTTTGCCTCAGCCACCAGCTACTCAATTTGCATCTGAGATTCTGTATGTTTGATAAGGATTATAAAACATCTTAATTTGTTTTTATTGTTCAATTAAGCTTGTCTTTAGATATCAAATGGCAACTTTTCATCATCATTATGATTACAAAATATTCACAAAAGTTTGGCTGTGTGACAAACATTGACCATACAGTTCGATAGTTTATTCTCTGGAATATAATAAGAGAACTCAAATTTAGAACAAATATCACTATCTTCTGCTTGGACATCTTGTAATATTTATTAATGAATCTTACACCGACAGTGCAGAGGACAAGTGCAGCAGAAACTAGTCCCTTGAGCAGGTTAATTCATACTGTGGATGCTTATGTTTTTCATACGAGAAAAGTACATTATGAAGCTGAACTGCAATGTTTCTTTCCATAACATAATCATTGAAAAATTATAACAACTTGCAAAGAAACAGGTACTTTAATATGAAATCCATACTTGCATAATTTCATCTTTTATCAGTATCCCAATCGTTTTGTTTTCCAACAAATCAAATAATTGTTTAAATAATATGAATCTTCATAGTTTCTTCTATGCCAATCTGTGTATCATACCATCAGTTTTTTTATAGCTTTTCTTCTTACAATATTTGAAATTCTCAGATATGGGATTTTAACCTTGGGAGATCAAGAGACCAGAAGGAATATAGTGCACTTGAAATGGCATATGGTGCCCACAATGCTGGTTTCATGATCAAGAATTACGATGATCTTCTCAACGAGAATTCATTCACAACTAAGAAATTGATGGATGACATAGGTGACACAAGTTGTCCTTCCTCAAATGATGACATCTTGTCATTTAATGCGCACCACGTACAGTCTAATAACGTGAGTAGAGTTGCTGTTCGTTTCTTGAATATTTTGCATAATATGTCCGATGTTATCTTGATTTCTGTTCTCTCCAGAATCCATCAAGTAATATTTCACATATTTCACACCTTTTATGATTAAGATTTCTCCATTTAGGAATATGGATTACGTACTTTATCTTGAAATATATATTTCATTGTTCAAATAATACACATGCTTAGACTCTCCGATAAATATATATTATGACTAATATAGGAATGCAAGGCAAGCCAAGGCGAGCAGATTAATTAAGCAAAACTAGCTAGAAAAAATCAATCCATTTGTATCGGTTGGACAAGTCGAATTATTCAAGCAAGTTGGATGGGTGTGGTAGAGCTGTTTGAGTTATTGTGGCTGTTGGTTTAAGAGCATGATCAAGCTTGAGGACCAAGACTGTTGATCATGTCAAGTGTGGATAGGTTAAGCGAGCTAGACAAGCCAATTAGGTAGAGATTATCAGGCAAACTAGATGTTTGATTGGATCGAGCGGGTCAAGTGAACCAAGATAAGTTCGATGGGATGAATGAATTGACTAAATAGGATATACTAGTTGGATTGGCTGAGTCAAGTTGGATAGATTGAAAAGGTGGACTGGTCGGAAGTGTTAAGTCAAGGAAGTCAATTACGACTAGTTTGACCAGAAGGTTGTGGATTAACAGGTTAGCTGGTCGCGCGTGAGCAAGGTAGCAGATGTTACTAGGCAAGGTTAAACACTCAAAAATATCCTGGCTATCCAATTTCATCAACAGCCCAAATGGAAGTCTTAGGTTAACCGTAACACCCTCCATCTGATCTGAAAGTCACGTACTTTTGAAGCCGTTCTTATATTTTCCTCTCTCCTTGCTGATGAAAACCCTTTAAAACGTCTAGCAGCTGTTTGGATCCACCACTAATATTCTTGAATAGCAATGCTGGTCATAAGAGATCATTTTTTTTAGCTAGCAAGGATAAAGAAGCAAAAAGAGAGAGCTTTGTTTAAAGGGAGAAACAAGTAGAATACTTAGAACTCTTCGGTAGAGGTGATTATTTTCCCTATCATCGCCTTCAAGTTTCTGGTGGAGTACAGTGGCGTGGGATTAGCACACTAAAGAAGATGTTGGTTTGCTTTGGGATTTCTTGAGCAATTCACAAATGGAACTGGTATTGTCCTATGCACCTCCAAGATGTTGGATTTGGGCACATCTGCCCAATTGATTTGGGGATCATTGCCTTGCAAATGAGGCTGTTGATCGAGTTGATGAGTCTCAATTGGGCAAAAGGCGATTATGCTTGCCCCAGTGTCCCCATCAACCCACCTCAGGGAGGTAAATCACGATGACTATGAGGTAAGATAGATGGGAGGGTGAGTTGTGCCGGAGTGTAGGGATTTACATCCTGCCAGCCCCGGAATTCCCTTCGCTTATTGGGTAAATTTGCAATTCACTTACCATCTCAGCCAAGCCCGTGGGGGCGAGTTGATTAGTCAACGTAACATCAAAGCGGGCTCTTGATTCCATTATCAACGGGAATAATTTAGGGTTAGTGTTAATTAATCAAATAAGTTAGACCAACTTGTAAATATATTCAAAAAATCAAAATGTTTAAACTTGTAACGAGCTCTAATAATACTCTTTTCCATTAAAAAAAGTGTATCCCAGGGAATCATTTCTTCATTTTCTATTTATATGGGTATTCCATTTATACATAAAGAAATGACAAAGTAAAGCAACCATACTCCACCTAGGCTATAACTTTTTTCTAAAAGTTGTGAATCCAAATAAAAACATCTCTTGGGTAAGCTTTATGACTGAGAGGTCCTAATATTTGTCTGGAGAGATCATTTTATTCCTTGTTTATTTTTATTACATTTTACAAATCAAACCTAAGAATAGGCATTTCATGGCTATTTTATTCCATAGACCACCTAAAAAATTTATTCCTATTATATTTCTTATCTATTTCTTTCCTTTCGCACAAATAACTATCCTGTTTTTCTTAATTATAATAATTTCGTTTATTTGTTGTTCTACTTCGTAAACCAAACTTAACAGTCCTTTCTGTTATATTCTCATTCCAGCAGAACACAGCAAAGCCTGCAGCCAAATTGAAGCAAAATTCAACCTACTCAGTTAAAGGACCAACATCCTCGGTAAACATGTCAACCGTAATATTCACTTCATCGCAAGATCATGGCAATGTCAAACAAATTTCTTTCGGGGAAACATCATACGGCAATGACATGATCAAAGAAACAAAGATGGACAGCGAGCTGTTGGCAAAAAACAGGGGCAACGCCATGATACGCTACAGGGAGAAGAAGAAAACTCGCAGGCATGCATATAAAATCTTTCACATTCATGCAAAATTTCGATAGATTTTGTATGTGTTTTGATTTTGACTTATTATGATTTGGATTATGCACAGATACGATAAACAGATTCGTTATGAGTCTAGAAAGGCAAGAGCTGACACGAGGAAGAGAGTGAAGGGTCGATTTGTGAAGTCCACAGAGGAGGAATAGATGTTGGAAACAGGATTTAAATGGAGTTGTGATCGAAGGTAAGCTGTAAATAGGCCAGGTGTTGTTGCCGATCAAAGTCTAAGTTGTTCTTGTTTGATGTATAGCCCCTAGTGCAGTAAATTGACGATCATACATAATGGCTAGTTGGATAGAAAATATGGCCCTGGGATGTAGCTGAATCAGTAATCATACAGTAGATTTGTATTATGGAGTAAGGGTTGAATTCTGACAAAGTTTGTGAAAAATACTCACACATGGGGTCTGATCAGGTTACTTCTTCTCAATGGTGTGAGACAGTAGTTAGTCACGAGGGGTTGTCACGAGGGGTTGTCAGGATGACGGATTTCATCTTTTTGGTGATGCGCTATGTGTGCGTGCATCACCTAATTTTTTTTCTTTTTATAGTTTTTTTTGCGGTTATATATATATATATAATTATTTTTTGATAATTCAGATAGCTGAGCCTTCAGTCTCAGTTAATACCGGAGGTGAATGGACTTCTTCCAATTTATCCATTGCTTAAATACTTAAGCACAGGTGGATTGACGTGGGCTGCCTTCCTTCAATTGTTCACTGAGTAAATCAGGAAGAGGAGGTGGATTCATGCTCAACAACCGGCTTACTAGATTTTCTATCTTTTCTTATGTCTTCTACTCAAACAATTAAATTACATCTAATGTGAAATCTGACTGGTTACCCCCCGTTGCAGCACAAATGTCGCACGAGGCGATGGAATATAAAATATTCCACCGTTTAATGGAGATGTTTTTTTTTAATTAAATATGATAAACTACCTTTTTAACCTCTTAATTATTTCAATCTATTATCCTTGTTTTTTTGTAAAAAATAAAAATATAATAACGAAGTTCTTAGTTGCAAAGATATCATGGAGTTTTTAGCTGTTTTAAGTTTATAACCTTGCCGCAAAAGATGTGATTCAACGTTTAAATTTCATTTCATTTCATTTATTTACTTTCACAATTTATTTGTTTTAACGAGCTCTTAAAATCTTAGGATTCTCTTAATACGCTAGAGCATGTGAGATAAAATAAAAAAACAGAGAATATAACGAAATAAAAAAATTCATCATTTTTTTAATTTAGTCGTAAGAAGGGGAAAAAATCATCATTATCTGGATGGACAAACTTATTTATTTATTTATTTTAATTTTCAAATGATAATCTTACTTGTCGCAAATATTGATTTTAATAAAAATCAAGAATCGAACGAGGAGTCTTTTTAGAAATTCTGTGTCATATTTTTTTTTATTTTGATAATTTGAAAAATAATAAAGCTTAAGTTAAATTTAAATACATTAAAAATGTAATTAAGAGTAGGACTTATTGGAGATTTTTATTTATTAAAGGTAAGAACTAAATAGTTATTATATTTTAAGAAAATAAGGTTAGGAATATCTGAAATGTAAATGAACACCGAAAAAAAAAGTGATACCTTCCAAAGTTTCTATTAATTAATCGTTAGAAAAGAACTGAAAGGGCGGACGCCATCGCCAAACCGATCAGAAACCCTAACGCAAGAACAAAACCCTAACCATTTCATCCGGCATCGACCCGACCAAGAGTTCTGCAAATTGCAGTCATGGACTCGCCTCCGCAGCGGCTGCACTAGTTTTTTCAGGTCAGATCGCCAATGACTTCTCTTGTTCGAGCCTTTCCGACTGATTTCCTCTCTTCCTGCTTTATTTTGACGCTGCTCTGCTGCTTGCGTTTGCAAATTGTTCCTCGAGTACGGAAGTGGCCTCCAGTGCATTCTTTTACGAGAGAATTACTACTTCCCGTATGTTTTTTGTTCTTTAATCTATGGCGATTCTCGAAGGCTGTAATGACCTAAGGATGACATGTTGATAGAGCGCCGAGTTTTTTTATTACGTATCTGGTAAAGCAGCAACATCGACGATTTTGCAGTGAAGTTGTTATCTTTATTGGGATACGGCCTGAGATAATCCTTTTTTTCCCCTTCTCCTGCGCGTGCATCTGATAAAATGATCACTTCTTGTTGGCTATTGCGATTGGATATTGATTGGTTAGTGGATCTATGTCTGCCCTTGACATCTATCCTTGGAAGTGAATTTTTCTTTAGTCATGTTGTCTTGCAAGTCAGTATTACCCCTGATTGTAGTTGATACATTTTACTTCAAATCCTAAGGTCTAGGCCAAGGGTACTTGTTGCTCTGACATTCTTCGGGATCAAGTATCTGTTGTTGTTTCCATTTTACATTGCCATTTAGTTTGCCATAAGCACATATCGAGGAGAGATATTGACATAATCAATTCCAATAGCTAGTAGTGAGCTGTTACCACTTGCATTTATGAGACCATGGCAACCTTTGGCTATTACTTTTCTTGTAATAACATATGAATTGTTTAAGTATCTGTATGTGTCTTCAGTCTAATTTTTAGTGTAGCTCAAATTGCACAAGGATGTGAAGATCAGTATTTTGACAGTCAATTAGAGATTTCTCCATTTTGCAATAATATGGTTTCTTCTGTTGTTTACCATTAATTATTGTGTAAATATATAGTTATGAAAAACAACAAAATCAGATTTACACGCATGTATGTTCTTTTGAAATGTGCTTACGATCCGTCCGTTTTGATCCACCTGCTTGTTAGTTGTTACAATTCATTAAAAATGCATTGAAGTTCATGGCGTGCAGTAGGCATGCTGGCAGAGTAACAAATCTTGTATATATTGTTTCAACTTGAACAGGCATTGAAGCTTGTTTAGTCATCTATTATGTATATTGTTATTCTAGAAAATAGTATCAGTTTTTAAAACCTTTTTTTGAATGATGAAAAAACAATTTATTTTAGTTAATATTGTAAGCAAACACTAAGATGTTTGAGCCAAATCCTGTTAATTCTAACTTTTGCAATTATAGTTTCTTCACTGTGTTAATTTTCTGTTGTTAAATCTTTTGTAAGGAAAAATTTCATACTTGTAGGATTTGCATTCTATGTTTCCGATATTATCTTGTTCTTTTCCTTTGCATTGTCTCATATCCTAATGATATTCAATTCATTTTTTTTGTTTTCCAGCATACTGAATTTCTTTTTAGGAACGATGAATGGATCATTCAATGCGCAGATTTTGGTGGATAAGCTTGCCAGGCTTAATAATTCACAGCAGAGTATAGAGAGTATCCTTATCCATTATTTCTTTTGACTGGTGCACATGACTGCATAAAGTGCAGGGAAGAAATATTCTGAATTTTAGAAGTAATTGTTCAATTGATTTCAAACGTTTTAAGAAGTGTGTACTTAAAGTTCCTTTTCTTGATTGCCTTAAGATACAGTGGATCAAGATTAGTTTGTTACAAAATACATTGTGTTTTATTTACAATTTTTATCTTTTCAATTTGCTACTCAAAACCCCCTCTATTTCCCTTAGGACCTTTGTGTGTACCATGATGCTGAAGTAAGAATAACCTTTCTCCCTTTTTGAAAAAACAATCCATCTCTTAATTGTTTTTTCTAATGTGCTTGCTTTGATAAGCTTTCCGGTTTCGTATTGTGGAGGTATTTCATCCTTTCCGAGAGAAATTAATCCATTATTCTTAATTTCATTTTAGTTTCAATTTTTCAGGGTAATCTTGATTCATTTTGTTTGTTTTCTATTGCTGTTGTTATTTGTTGCTTTAAACAAACTATCATTGCTAAACAATTGATACTGTTGGACACACACTGGATTCTAAGATGTTTTTCGCAATCAAACACTTATTGGATCTATTACACTTTAACTATGAATTAGCTTTATCACATTGGTGCATCTTCCATCGGAACAAAGCTAAGCAAGTTGTTGAAACGTGGGAACATCAATTCTATTGCTCCCCTAGGGAACAAAGAACATCCTTCTTGTATCTTGCCAATGATATCTTGCAGAACAGCCGGCGAAAAGGTTTTGAATTCATTAATGAATTCTGGAAAGTGCTTCCTGATGCTATGTCTGATGCACTTGCTAATGGAGGTGATATTGGAAGGAAAACTGTACAGAGACTGGTAACTTAAATTTTTTCTCATTATCTGCTCTTTATATCATCATTTGGAGGCAGTGAAGCACAATTATTTGTATTTTCTTTTTATACTAATTGACGTTGAGGATTTCATTGTACAACCTTGTACTTACTATGAAATTTCTTTTTTATATATATGTCCTTTCTGGCTATAACCTGATTTTTGCATATTTTTTTATTGTGGAACTATCCCCTTAAAAAATGCTCATAAAATGAGTTCATAATATGATTTTGTTGTATACCAAACTAGCCATTACATTATGTGTTTATTAGCCTAATACCAAATTAATAAATCTTATCATTGGAATTAAGCTCTTTATTTCTAACACTCTAGTCAAATTTGAGAATGTATATTTGTCATCCCTATCTTTCCTCGTGTAATATAGTACCATTGAGTGGCTTGATAAAAAATGTGGATAGTATGTTCTTTTGGGTA
>JBBPFP011116278.1:0-11929 GCA_037974795.1 Kaempferia galanga | reverse complement strand
AGTGGAAAATATTTATAGGACAAGACCGATTATTCTCATAATTAGTTAGTTCTAAGGTTGGATATGCTAGTTAATAATAATAACAATAATAATAATAATAATAATAATTGATTTGTTAACGTTGGGGGTAGGTTGATTCATCCCGGTGTGAAAGTAAAGTACCTCTAGTAGTAGTTTTAAATGTCTCATATAGTTCAGATGTGAGTTGGGTCGGTTCCTATCAAGTCGATTTTTATCGAGTGGGTTCTTGTAGGATTGGCTTCTATCGGGTCGGGTTGAGTAATGAGAGAACTCAGGGATGTCCGCTGAAAACAATGAAGATCTCAGATAAATATGCTGGGAAAATTGAAAATACCTAAAAGACATTTGAAGAGAGGCTAAAGCGGACCTTGGTGAAACACTTCCCACACTCAAGCCTCAAAAAAGAAGCAAGTTAGAATTGTATTGTGCATGTACTTGTGCCCGCCTATATGGGCACCCTTTTATATAAGCTTTGGAGAGTGGAGACAGTTTTTACTAGACATTCTGCACACTTCTCGCATGTTAGCCCACATACTCAAAATGTATGTGTTCATGCTGCAGCGAAATGCTTGTTAGGTTTCTGTCCTACCCTATGCAACGGTCACTGTTCAAAGGTAAAAGTCATCCATGATTTACCTCTTTTACAAATGATTATGCATGGAACAGATCATGTGGAACATTCGGAGTTAGCATATAACCTTTTTACCACCAAGAATGTAGTGGTGCCACGTCTTGCGTGTCCACTCGCATCCTTAGAACCTACTCGTGCCATTCCTCCCACTCTCCTGTCTACTGTCGAGTCTCCCATCAAGCTCGATTCAAGTCAAACCGTGATTGCACAGCTCCAATTCTAGGTCTACCGGTTCGACCCCAACTCAATCTTAAGTCGTGTTGATCTGATTTTGAATTGACCAAATCTTGGACTTACCGTGTGGCCCTTACCATCCCCGCTGCATCAATATTTTTTAAATTAAAAGACAAAATTCAGAAGATACTTTTTGAAAAATTCTATTCATATATTACTTTTGACTAGATTTGATAATAATACATTAAGAAACAAATAATAACAGATTTATCAAAGACATGCAAAAGCGCATAGTAAGTTTAATAAACTTAATAATTAATCCTTAATTTTATATTAATTTGGCATATTAAAAGAGAACATTTCTTGTCGAATCCTCTTGGTTATATACTCTCTTGCAACATCAAATGGAGCACATCAATTATATTTAATTGTATTTAACATAGAGAATAAACATCCCATGGCGGCTAAGTATAAGCACACAACATAGTAAGTCCAAAATACACCTACCATGGCACGTGAAATCCATGTGACTCGTCATCGACTTGTGATGCCATCAAGGCTAAGGTTAATAGTTAAGACTCATCAATCATGTACCATAAAAGAATGTATGCCGAACTTGAGGTATATCTCATTATTTAAGTAAAAAGTGTTTTAAGTAAAGCAAAGTTTCCGAACTTGTACTTACTTACATGTGAAGAGCTTGAGCTTAATCGACTATCTACGATAAAGAATTTAGATTATGACTTCATTGGGAATATCTTAAGACAATTTAAGTTGGACACTTCATGTAGACTTGGCCTTTTGAGGTGTTAATGCCGACAAATATACCTACAAACTTTGATAATAATTATTTTTAAAGCATTTTCAACATTCCCTTACCGAAGATGTTGTCCCACCTAAGGACAGATTATAAGACAAATATCTTTGTTTTTTTCAGTTAAACTAAATTCATGCAATTAACAGATGTAGCACAAAGACAAGGTTTCACCAATAATCACTATCATTTATATAATTGATGATAATTTTGTCCTAATCAATATCAACCTCTCAAATCAATTTCACACTTAAATACCGACTTGTGGTAAAAAGTATACATTAATGTATACATAGGCAAACTCTAGAAATTTTGTAATTTCTATTAAATTTGTCGAGTGATTGGAAAAGTTATGGCCCACATTTTATAGAAAGTCACAAGAATATCAAGAAACACGAGGAATTTATGCAGTTTTTTTTAAAAAAAAAAAAATTGTGGTTGTAAACGTGAAAAATAATTGTACTTTTTTAAAGAAAAATTCTACGTTCCTGTTTTCATGTACTAACAACGAAGACATGGTTTTCAAAGAACACTCCAAATATTCCTGTTTCTATTCTCTTAGTTTTTTATTATTATTATTTTTCAATATTTTTGTAAAATGGGACAAACAGAAATTATAGCAAAAAAGCCATTAAAAAGAGAAACAAAAACATCATTATTCAAGAACAATTAAATATAACTGCAACACGTGAAAAAGAACAGATTATTATTATTATTATTTAAAATATAATGAAATCATAAAATGAATTTAAATTCGTCCGTCAAATTTACTACGAGGTTGAAAAAAAAATTCCCGAAGGCATGTGTCCACCTTACTAAATATCCTGTGGAAACAATTATGACAACAAAAGTAATTATTGAAGATTACTATTACTAACAGTATTGTTCGTGTAGATTTCAATCCAAGACTAAAACCAGAGTGACAGTCACTCGATTTTCATCCATATTTTGGCGTGATTAAACAATTTTTTTAATCAAGAACCAGCCAAGTGTGTGTTAGCCTATGATCTTTGACAAACAGTGAAGCCTCAAACTTCCACAAGCAGCCAAAGTTGATAAAGGAACAAATTCAATTTTTTGTTTTTACAATGTGTTATCTAAAACTTGAGACTCGTAAGCTAATCAAACTCCTACAAACCGTGGCCCCAAGGCCACAGAAGCTACTCCAGGGACATTGCACCTGGCCCTGCAATGATGGTTTTTTGTTGAATCCTAAGAGCAAAGTCTTGTCAGCTTTAATTTATAGACTTGATCCGAATCCAAAGAGGAAGAGGAAAAAGAGATGTCTACTTCGACAATAGTACAGCAAATAAATGTGCACTGATGAAGATATGTCAAGGGTAAAAACTTGCATTGAAGAAGATGAAGCCTTAGACAGTTGAGAAAGTAGCAAAATTCAGAAACTTTGTGATAGTCATTAGAAGGATTCTAAAACAAATGGACGACTGCCAAATACTTTCTAAAACAACTAGATTGTGATGCTAAAAAGTTACTTACAATGCACAAGGCAAGTAGAAGAGAGGCTTAGACATGCAGGAAAGAAGAGCATTTACAAATTTGGAAAGGTAAAAGAAAAGGGTCCATGTTGGCAAACCAAACAGCCACATGTATGTTAGTATGATAGTTTGGCAAAAGCAAACAGTATCTAACCAATACCATGACCATTTAAGGTCTTCAGGTTACAAGGAAGTTCCATAATTTTTGCTTCACAGATGATGGTGTTTCATTGTCGTCTTCATCTTCTGATTCATCAGAATCCTGGTTGAGTTTCTCTTGCATTTGAAGCTTGACATTATCCTTAACGGCATGATCACTGGGAGGCTGAAATGAAAAATGTCACTAACATTAAGTCTTATAACGTAACCTTCTGTTGATGCAATAGAGAAGGTACAGTGTCATATTTATCTAAACATTTAGTTTGGGTAAGAAAAACAATTGTAAAAGACTCTAAGCCAAATTAAACACAATTTTGGTATGTAGTATATAAAAAAATGATGTATAGAAAAAAAAAATCAATGCATTAATTCAATCCCTTTAAACAAACTTTTAGATAGTGAACAATGATGTTTATTACAGCTCTGCAAAGGATATTGTCTAGAAGCCATTGTTTCAAAACTCCAAAATTTACCCAGTAATCCTAGCAAAATTATCAAAAATAAGTCTAATTAAGTTAAACCCCAGTTTATATACACCAGCCTTAAGCAAATGGAATTATTATGTTGTGTATTCATCAGGAAGTTGAATTCATCCGACATATATTTTATCTGCTAGTATATATACTCTAGTTTAGCCTCGTGTGAGATATTTTTCAGTTAGATCCGTCCAATTATTCTCAATTTGGTATCAGAATGAATGAACGTGGTATTTTTTTTTTTTTTTTGGTTTCTAGTTTGAGAGGAAAGTGATCTGAAGGAACTGCAGCCTCCCATCCCTTGCTCATCAACACGATTTTTCTTCCTTTATCTTTTTGTTTTCCTTAACCCAGTAAATGCATCTTCTATCAGTATGGAATATCATAAATCATGGAAAGACAACTCAACAAACGATAACAAAGAAAAATTACCACATTAACTTCCTCAGCTGTATCCTTCCTGTATGCAGTAGTTTCATTAGCATCTTGGCTGGGCAAAACTGTTACATCTCCAGCAAGTGAAGAGTGCTCAAATTTGCAAGACGTCCCATTTTCTACAATGCCAAACTTTGACTCCACTTTAGTTTGTGGCTCTCGATCCTTAAAAACTGCATGTGACGTTTCTTCCAAACCTGATTTATGCTTGTGCAACACTGATACAGATTCCTCTCCTTCTGGATGTGATTCAACACTTCCAGTCAAACAAGCCAAATTAGTATGATGACTGATTTATAACAACAAAACAAAACAAAAAAACAAAACTTTTTACATATTTGTATGCATAATCAACTAAAGTGGTAGACATATAGCTAGAAGATATACCAGTTAGAAGAATTCACGTCAGTGCCAGAATTTCCATTTTGCCGAGCTCTTTTCTGTGACTTCAGAATTTGATCTGAATGAATAACTGCATGATTATCAGATAGCATGCTGTTCGGTCTCTTTTGGCCTAACAGCCACGAATTGACACTATTAAGAATTCTAGATTTCTGGACAGAACTCTCATAGTGTCCATGAGATCTACCGCTACCTGTTCCAATTACAGATGGGCTTTGAGCATCAAAAACTGGTTTCACATCAGGCATCTGATTCTGCCGATCCAAACTATATCTCACTTGCTCAATCTCTGTTCCATATAGTTTTTCATGCTCATGGGTCTTTTTGGGCATAACAGATAAATCCTGAAGATTGCCTACTTTTGGAGCATTAGTTTGTTTATCAGCAATGACATTCTTATTCAGATGAAGACCAACCTCTGTTGATCTAAAATCCCTAAATTTCTCTTTCAGTTCATTCTCCACCTTCACAGTATCAGAATCTTTATCAAATGAATACTTGAATATCACCTCGGTGCATTTCCTGATCCAAGATTTAGTGTCAGGAGAGATAGAAGTAGTTAGGGTACTCTGAGAACCCAACTTCTTTGTGCAATAATCATTACTAATAATCTCTCCATGGGAGGCATCATAGTATTGGTGTTTCACTAAGACAGGAGTCTTGCATTTATCAATCTGCAGATCAGATAATGCTTTATTTTCAGATTCAATATGCAAATCCTCCAAATATTTAAGGTGTAGAATTTTTTGATCAATTTCTTCCCGATCAGCATGAAGTAATTGTCTCTGTTTTTGCAGCTTTTGACATTGAACATCTAGTGCCTCTGTAAACTTCTTCATTTCAGCCCACTCGTCTTCTCTCTGTTCACGATCCTGAGCAATCTCCACTCTCTCAGTGTTAAGTTTTTGCATCTCCAGTGCAACGTGTTCCAGTTGCTTTGCAATAAGTTCCTTTTGAGAACTTATATATTGAACCTCTTTGGTCTTCTCTCGTTCAAATGCTTCTTCCCTTTCTCTCAAGTATGCTTCAATTTCTTCCTTCTTTTTCTTGATACTATTTTCTAATTCAGTCCTCTGAAAATTGATATCCCTGACAAGCTCATCCCTTTCATGCTGAATCTTAGCAAACCAAACTGAACGTTGTCGATCCATTTCTTGGATAAATTCCTCCCTCTCCCTAGACAAATGCTCACTATCTCTCTTGAACTTATTGTGAAGGTTGTCCTTCTCCAGCTTAATGTTTTCCTTTTCTTTCTTGAGGTAGCGGGCAACTGCTTTACTCTCTTCCTCAATCCTTTCTGCTTCTTTTTTTAGGTCTTGTGTTTTCTCTTCCATAAGCTCCCAATCAGATTCAAATTTCTCCTTTTCAGCCTTCAGTCTTTCAGTTTCAGTAAGAAGTACCAGTTTCTGGGCTCTGAGACTGTCAATTTCTCCTTTGAGTTCATATTCTAGAACATGCAATTTATTTCTCTCTACTGAGGTGATTTCTAACCTTTCTTCCAAAAGAAGAATCTCTTTCTTTTTGTCTTCCAAACTAGATTTAGTTTTCTCAAGACCTAGCTCCAACTCAATAATACTTTCTCTTTCCTTCAGCTGCTTTTGAATTGCAACCTCTGCTTCTCTTTGTGAAAAAATTAAACTTTTTTCTTTCTCCTCAAGCAATCTCAATTTGTTAGCCACATCTTCTTGCTTCTCAGCAAACTCAGAAAGCTGCAAAACAATAGCATGTTCTTTTTCACCAATAGCAATTTCTCTAATCGAGAGATCAGCCTCCTTAGCCTCTAGTGCAGATTGTCTAGCCTCCAGTTCGTTCTTCAACTTTAGGTGTCGCTGTTCAATTTCATTTTCCAATTCACCTTTTCTTTTCTCTAAAAGAGCTTCATGTTCCATCTGAATTCTTTGAATTTGATCCTACAAGCATTTTACAAAAAAATAAATAACAACTAATACTGAAAGGAACTAGTTTATAGATTTAAAAAAAAATTTATTAAACACCAGAACGAAGAATACATCACCTGTTCTTTGCACAAAATCTTTTCCTGTAAAATAATTAAATCGCGCTCTTTTTTATCGAGCACTGTTTCCCGTTTAACAATGGCCTGCAAAAATGAACCAATGTCACAATAAAGATGTAAACAAGGTATTAAAAAATCATTTTATTTTTAGAAAGAAAGTAGCAGACCTCTTCTCTAGTTGCAAAAGCAGCAACTTCAAGATCAAAGTTGGATCTTTCTACTTTGAGAGATCGAGCTTCTTCCTCATGATTAGCCTTTGCTTCTTCAAGTTCTTTCTCAAGGCAATTTAACTCTTTCGTCCTTTCAAAGATGAATTCCTCCCTCTGATTTAATAATTTCTGACTATCCAGTAATCTCTCTTGTTGTTCATAAAGAGTTTTTTGGCTCTCATATAAGGCTTGTCTTTGAAGGTTCATCTCATTTTCCTTAGCATCACACCTAGGGGACATAATTGAATTGAGAATCAGTGAGACAAACTGGATCTGCTAAATTGTAAACCATAAAATTAATAGGACAGATTTGGAGTTGATATAATGATACAAGCTGTTGATTCAACTTTAGAACTATATATATATATATATATATATATAACAAAATATGTCGCAGGTAGCAAAACCATAACCACCAAAATGAAAACATCTTTGCAACTGATGTTATTTTCCAGACATATTGGATAAGCAAATGATAGTATGGGAAAACAAAATGCAATTTCCAACTGGTATACAATGATGAATTGTGAAGTAAATGCTATAAAACTGCCATAATGTAAAGAAGCTCCTTCATAAAAGATCATTGCTGCAGAACAAACCGAGGAACAACTTACTCAGACTTGAAAGTAGAACGGCGCCTCCTGAGATCATCTTCCCGAGCTTCAATATCAGCTAATGTCCTTAATGTGGAATTACGTGCTCTGGTTGCTTCTGCTTGCAAAGATTCTGCTGCAAGTAGCTTTCTTTCAGCCTCATCAAATTTCTGTTCTGCTTCTTCCATCTTTGTCTGAGCTTCTGCAATTTTGTGTTCATATTCAACCTTTCTTTCAGCAGATTCTACTAGATTCTCATGCAAAGCCTTCTCAATCTATATGAGATCACGTGCATAAATATTCCAACTCTTTTACAACATAAAACAGCATGTATGTGACAGTAGAATGTGTAAGAATCAAGAAGGTGTCAAATTATAAATCAAACTGAAAATAAATCAAACAAATTGATACAAAATTTAACACCCCTGCCTTTTATTATAAATAGTTATTGGCTACATTCTGAATGGTTAGAGCAGTGAAACTTCCATTTCAGATTAAAAAAAAAAACAATCAAGGTTGAACTATTGAATGTTAAACAAGAAATAACATTTAAGCAAGTAGTGCACCTTTCTCATGCTCAAATTGATAACCATATTTAACATTTTCAGGAAAAAATGCAATATATAGCACGAAAGAAACATTAGCATATAAAAATTTTTAAACAAATTGCTGAAACATCTAATAATCTGAAAATTGACATAAAAACAATATAATTTAAGTCAAGGATTTTCATGTAGATTGCTAAGATTAGTAACTATCAGGAAACCTGCTCGTGATTTAGATAAAGGATATCAAAGCTTTGGGATTTGTGAATAAAACTATAGAAACGTGACCTCCTTCTATGGTACGAGAGGCAAACTCAAAGTTTTGGAACCATCATAAGTTTGCATTTTTGTCAAAAAAAAAAACATTTAGTGAAGTGTTTACATGCTATAATATAAATTATTTATCAAAGTAACATCTATCTAGTAGATGACTCCTCCAAAAATTTACTCGTTTTGTAGAAGTCAAATGAGGAAAGTGATGGCAATAAGGAATTAATCCAAACCTTATATATATAGCAGAATGTCACATAAGTGGTACAGGTTGGACAAGAAGTTGCAGAAGCATTGCAAGAGAATCACAACGAAAATTCTTTTGTATAATAGTAAATTTCCAGATAATATTTTTCACTGAACATGCACTCACATTTGAAACACACTCTTTCTGGATTCCCAAAAGCTTTTCAAGACTTTTTTCCCGTTTATGGGCTTCAGCTAAAGCAGATAGCCGTTTAGCTTCTTCTCGCTTATACATAACATCGGTTGAGTCTGAAGATGCTTTAATTTGCTCATGCTTAGCAAGCAATTCCTTTCTCTCCAAAATAAGAAGTCCCATGTGGTGTTGATAGTCATAGATCTACCATAATGAAACAAATAAAAAAGGCATATAAATAAAACATACTGACATAGAAAAAAATTCAAGTTCCAAAACAAAATACAGCATCAGGACTTAGAAATTCATGCCATTGGAATAAATATGAAGCATGGAGAAAATGACATCATAAAGTTTGAAATTGAACCAAGAAATTGCTAACCAATTAGAGCCGTAATGACTCCTTTTATTGACTAACCCATTCAGACACATACTAAATATGTCAGCAAAGTTGCTGCATTACAAATGCTTATGCCAGTTATCTTGTATGGGAAATCAGAAAATAATTGAATCTCCTAAAAGAATCATTCATCTAACGGTAACTACCATCCCAATCAAATAGCAAAGTTTACAAACATGCAGTAAAAAATCAGGGAAAGAGTCTGCCGGTGACAATAAAACAAAAAGAAAATCAAACTTCGAGCAATGGAAAAAAGTTAACATGACAGTTATGTAGTATTTATCGCTATTATTACTTAAGGAGATTATGCTATAGGGATAGCTGAAAGAAGTTGAGAAAAGTAAACTACCTTTCAGTACAAACTTATGCCTATGATGGTAGACGAGATTTCCCAGATGATACTACAAAATGTTATCACCGAGATGTCGAAACTAAATTGCGACAAAAAATCTATTGGAACAACTCTAAAACCTCATACATACAAGGACAACCCTATGTGAATACAAACAATGAATGAGATATTTTCTTAAAAAAGAAAATGAATGCCAAGGTACAAGGGATAATAAATCACGATTTCCCTGCCACGCCTAACCAGAACAAGCGTCCCGATCAAATTTCTCCGCGACATCGCTCCCAAAATTGCAGGAAAAACTCAATATCGCTTAAGAATCTTGCTAAAAACTATGTAGTTCTAAAACTTGCTCCAAAAAACATCTAAACAACTCGATAGCCTTAGCATAACTGAAACCTAGTCAACAACTCATGAACGAACAAAGGTAGGGAAATCACCTCGGTTTCCAGCTTCGTGATATAAGCTATCAGTGCGGCCTTATCCCTCCTCTTGACAGACTCCTCGTCCAGACCGGCCTCCCTTAGCCTCTTCCAGATCGCGTCGTCCCCGAGCGGAGTCCTGAGGGCATCGATGGTGTGAGACGCCGGCGTCATCGCTGCCGGCCGAGGGCTCGCCGTATCGACTTCCGGTCGCCGCAGAAGTTAAAACCCTAGATCGGACTACCGGCGGAGCAAGACTCGCCGCCGAGAAAAAAGGCAAAAGCAAAAGAGATCGAGCGAGTGGACTCGGCCACTCCACTTTCGGTTTGGCTTCCTTCTGTAGGAAGGTGAGTCTTGTAGAGGACGATTGCCCGATCCGACTCGTCCGAATCGGATCCCGAGTCCCGCCGGTACGATTACCGCAACAGCTCCGGCTTTTCGGCAGCCTAACAACACTTTCTGACGTAGAGCTGAGGAATTTAACAATCCAGCTGCCTGCCAATCTTGTTTTACCCTCAGGCTTACCTTCATTGTAACTGGACTCAAAAGGACCCCAAGCGGGACCCTCTGTCTTCTGCAATCATATCCGAGGGGTGGGCCACGTAACCAATAGATCTGTGGGCGCGTTTAAAATTTGAATGCTTTTGAAAGGGTCAATACAGCCGAATCCAGTTCCTTCTGATTGGTGCAAACTGCGAACCAGAAAACTTTTTATTTTTTAAATTTTGTTTTCCGCTTCTAAATAATAATTAACAATAAAAATATATAATTAAAAAATATTATCAAAATCGTATATAGTTATTCAAAATAAAATTCATTTTAATTTCTTTTTATAACTCATGATTTGACACCTTAATTGACCAAATATTATTACAATTTTCCTTTTAAAATTATTTAGAAATAAATAGTTTAACGAAAAAATTTCTTTAGTTATTCTATGAGGGAGAAAGAAAATAAATCATGTACCTCGTTTTTAATTCAGCAATTTGGAAACTGTCATTTATATATATTATAGTTGGAAATAATCTGAAAACGGATAAAATTGGATAATTCAATAAAATTATCTACCTTAAATAAACCAGAAAAATATCTTGTAATATAGAAATATATATTAAGATTGATAGGATAAAATTAAATATAAAGTAACCTCTATTTTAAGATTTAAAATTTTGTAATTCCAAATTTTTATATTGCCTTTTTACCATAGAATTTGATCTATTAAAAATAGATTTTAAAATAATGTTTAAATGCAAATTTCATTTAACCAAGCAAATTCAAAACTCTTTCTGGCTCACAACGAGAGTAACAACTCTTTCACTGATGTGGTTATAGCAATTCAAGCTCGTGTTGAGCAAAACAAAATCAAATCAATGATTCAAATATTATCAAAATCACGCCATCGATTATAAGATTATTTTCTGGGCATTAGGAGTATCCAGTGGATCTAATCAGATTTGATTGGAAAAAACAATTTAAATCCTAACCTGATCAATCTGAACCCGACCCAAATAATCCAGACCCTAAATTAAACCCAAATTCAATCCAATATTACTACCCCGACCAACCTGAATCTGACCTGAATAATCTAAAAATTCAATTCAAAATGGCTTTTTTATTTTGCTACTTTCCCTATAATTATTCACTTTTATCTCAATACTTTATCATTATCATATTATACCAACATTGATATTAATATATATAAAATCATCTTAATTTTTAAAATAAAATTTGATTTAACCTAAAAAAATACTTACTAAGTGACTAAATTCTAAATTCGGATCAAATTGGATCAATCCGAATCCGACCCAAAAATTTTCAACTCAAAATTCCCCCAATCCGAATCCAAAAATTCTCAACCCAAACCTAATTTTTTTTCGAGTCGATTCAGATCATGTCATCGGGTCGGATTTACTTTTGACACCCTATTGGGCATGACCCAAACCCAGCTAAGTCAGACAAAAACGTCATGAGCAATTTGGAAGGTAGGGTGTGCCATCATAAATAAAGTTAGCCATTTTCATTACATTGTGGCCCACAGATACACTTTTCTATGTTTTATTCTTGTGTTCACTTCAATGCTTTGCTTGAGGCCTTTTCTAGCTTGTTACTTGAATGCCAAAGTTGAAGTAGAACTACTTTG
>JBBPFP011116171.1:0-11930 GCA_037974795.1 Kaempferia galanga | reverse complement strand
CGATGAATGGGATGTCCTTTTTATAATAAATAAATAAAAATTCATTTTGATTTTTATCTAATAAATATTTTAAATTTATTTTCTAAATAAATTATGAGAATTGTGTTTCCTTGCTAGAATGATGGGTAAAAATTACAAATGGTTGAACATATCAAGAACGAATTATAACAGTTCATATGATTCAAAATGATGTTTTTAAAATTTTAAAACTATAAGAGGGACACCTCATGGTCATGATTAAATCCAAACTATTATTTTTTCTAAAAATTTAATCTATAAAGTTTAATTACAATTCAATTAAAAAACTAAATGGGTTGATTTTTCAAAATTAACACAAATATTTTTTTTTCAAAAATTTAATATTTTTAAAAAGATTAAAAGGACGTCTCATAGTTTTATTATATTGAAAAAAATAAAAAAAAACCACTCCATTTTATTTCTTTTCTAAATTATTTTTTCTAGTTCATAAATCCAATTCTATTATAATATTTAGGTCAAAATACATTAGTATTGAAATAAATTTAATCAAAATACATTAATATTGAAATAATTATTTGTGTCAAAAAGGGCATTTTTTGAAATAAAAAAATTAGGATACTCTTTTGATATTTTTTAGTATAGGGTCTGAAAACATTCACATTCTTAAAGGTTTTATTGGAATTTGCACAAGAAAAGACACGCGTGCCGACAAACAGGTACCACGTCGACCTCGTTCCATCCACGTGACGCCACGTCATGGGGCCCGCTAAGTTTCGGTCACACACCCGAAAGAGCGACCCGCATGTCCACCCGCCGAAATTTCTGACCGAAGCGGCACCTCCACGCTGTCGTATGCTTCAAATACCCAGACCGTTTCTTGTAATCACGAGAATGCCACCACCTCGGTCAACCGTTGGTTCCCTAGATGGATCAGATTGTCCTCCATATGAACGGCCAATATCACGCGGTGGACTTCCATATCGACCGTCTATTTACTCCCTTTCTTCGTCGCAATCTCGGCGGACGACGAGGCGGCGATAGCGAGAGAGGGAGAGAAGGAAGCGGAAGGAGACGCCGGAGAAGCAGAAGAGCACAGCTGCGATGGCTAGAGAGAGTCGCGGATGAAGTTCTCCGGAGAAACCGCCATGGATCGCCATTTTATGCCGTTCCCAGTCTTCTATTTCGCGTGTTTGCCATCGCTTCGTCCTCTCGTCGGCGCTAACCACACCTCCGCCCGCTTCTGCGCTCGTTAATTGCTAACTGTTTGTTTCAGTTAGGGTTTCGATTTTGATTCATTTTCTGTGTTCGTTGAGAAATAGTCATACATAGGTATTCTTTGATCTGTTATTTCCCGGCGATGGAGCCGGCGGAAAAGCGGTGCTCGGTGGGAAACCTCCTAGTACGGGCGCTCCTCATCTTTGTGTCTGTTTTCCTCCTCCGATTCGTGTACGTTGTCACTATCTACGGCGGTTCCTGCACCGCCGGTGACAATTGCTTCTTTTCTTTGCCGGGGGAATCTCTTGCACTTGCGGGATCGTCCGGAGGTGTCGTAGCTTCTGTCTCCATCGCCTCAGCAGATGCCGGCCTTGGATATCCTGCGGATCCAGCCGTCCGATCCCTCTGGACCAGCCGAGAGTGGCGTAAGGCTGTCGAGTTCTATTCCTCCGTGATGCAGGATCTCGTGGCGGAAGGATTTCTCTCCCAGGCCTCTAAGTGCCTGTGCGTCGACACCCCTGCTGGATATGAGGTGCTCGCTCTTAAGGAGATCGGAGTCCCTGATGCGGTCGGCGTTGCTAAGAAGAGCGCGCCACCGCTGGTGGTTGCCGGTGGCGATCCTCTCGTTCTGCCGTTCAAAAATGCCACCTTCGACTTCGTGTTAGCAGGGCAGAGTCTTGATCAGAGCAAACGGCCTGCGGATCTTGCTGCAGAGATCGCAAGGACGCTGAGACCTCATTGGTTCCTTGTTGTGCTCACTACCTCTGCTGGAGATTCCTACAGTCTCCACTCCCTCGCCCATCTTTTCCCTGGCTTCATAAATGTTCGATCCAGGGAGATCAACCATTGGGATTCGAAGTCTCAGCCTCTCCGTGAGATAGTTTTTCAGAAACAAGAAGCTGCACAAATTGTTTTTACGAAGGTTAACTCTCATAATGAATGCCCAGTTCTAGAGCACAAGCTCCAGATTCTTCAGTTAGCAGAGCCTCTGATTGAGGAGGAGCCTTTAAAGCCATGGATCACCCTCAAGAGGAACATCCAGAATGTCAAGTATTTGCCATCAGTTGCTGATATAAGCTTCAAGCAAAGGTATATTTATGTCGATGTTGGCGCTCGGAGCTATGGCTCAAGCATTGGTAGCTGGTTCAGGAAACAGTACCCTAAGCAGAATCACACTTTTGAGATATACGCTATTGAAGCTGACAGAGCATTTCACAAAGAGTATGCCACTAAGAAAGGTGTAAACTTGCTACCTTTCGCTGCATGGGTGCGCAATGAAACTTTGACATTTGAGATTAATCACGATCCAGATAACCATGATGTAGAGCAAGGCCGAGGAATGGGTCGTATCAGGCCTTTTGGGGCCTCTGATGGTCGTGTTTCAACAGGTTCTGTGCATGCAATTCAGGGATTTGATTTCGCTGCTTGGTTGAAGAGGACATTGACTGAGAAAGACTATGTTGTGATGAAGATGGATGTTGAGGGGACTGAATTTGATCTTATACCGAGGCTGTTCAAGACGGGAGCTATCTGTCTGATCGATGAGCTCTTTCTTGAGTGTCACTACAATAGATGGCAGAAATGCTGCCCTGGACAGAGGAGTCCAAAATACCAAAACACATACGGGAAATGCTTGAAGCTCTTCGCGTCACTTCGGGATAGTGGAGTTTTAGTTCACCAATGGTGGTAATCAGTATTTGATTATTGTCTCATGGAATTTGTTCTGCACACAGTACACTACTTCTGTAATCTTTGTTCAGTTCTTCATTGTTGCCGTAAAGGAGTCGCTTTTATGTTTGATAGGGTTTTAACCAAGAAATGTGTAGCTATGAACAATCATAGTTACCTAGCTGTTATTTTCATGAATGAAGAGGCTAATTCTTTTCTGTTGTGATTTAATTCTTTCTAGTATGTAAGACATCTGGGCTGATGAACTTTTAAGCATGTGTTCTATTTGTTCACTCAACTAATTACAATGCCTTTTACTTATTTTTGTGTGAACTTGTACCAACTATTGTGCATTTTGCAATATACATTCTTTCATTGCTATGTTAATATTCTTTCATTACAATATGCATCCATCTCACTAGTTTATTCTTCCTCTTCTTTTCTCTCTCTAAAATTCTGGACTGCAAAGTTTTGCCAGGTAGCTACTCTGTTAAAAATTCAACTTTTGATCTAGGAAGCCTAACCCTACTCGCTTCTCGTGGAATGCAATTCTTTTTTATTTTTGTGTGACAATTCAATATGATTATAGGGTGAACTCAACTTCTTCTGCACCTGCATTTTCTAGCAGCCTAAGACTTACTAAACCTTGAACTGCTTTCTAGTAAAGAATTGTGTTGTGTCCTTGGTTAACATGAGATATCATCTAGAATATAGATTCAAAACTTGATTTCTTCTAATCTCACCTAGACAGAAAAGAGAACAATCAGCAAAGCATAGCAATAAACCACTGACCTGGACCTTTTAATTTAGAGAGAAAGCTTTCTAGTACCAATATGTAAGAATAAAGGAGGCATATAATATTGTATTGTATAGAGAGATTAAGTTAATGCCACTAAAATATTTGGAAAGGGAAACTGATGCGAGAACAAGGATTACCACTAAAATATTTGAAGATTAACTTAGGTTAATACTTGAAAGATCAGTCATACTAAAAATTTTGATAAGACAATGCAAAAGTCTGAAGGAAAGGAACCAGAAATTGTTAAAGCTTGTTCATTAAAAAAAAGCTACACCCTGGAGAAAACTTCAAGCTCATTTAATCCTAAAATTTGTGTTGAAACTTGTTTATTAAATGCTTATTGAACTTGATCACTTATACCATGTTCAACTACATTCAAACTAGTATATGTTCAAATTTAAACTAAGTCCTCATTGAGACTTAACGTGATATTACAAAAAAAAAAAGTTCATGTTTTAGGATTTTTTTTTTTTTTACACATTTATTGGTGGTGGTGGTGAATATTGTATACTGATGCTCTAGTGCTCTTAACAAACTCGATAAAAGTTATTTAAACTATTTCCTAAGCTTTAGTGTGTACAAATAATACAAATTACCAATTGCATTACATGGTGTTAGTGGTATATTTACAATTTTCCTTTTGGCTCAAGTTTTTTCTTTGTTGATAGTTCATATTACATTTAACTATTTGTAAAATAATTATGGATTCTCTGGTAATGCTATTAATGATTTCTTATAATTTCTGAGAAATCCTCCATCTTCACGGTTGCATTATCTTTTATCTGCACTACGTATTGCATCAGCTCTCCATTGTATGCTTCAATATCCCATATTTTCTTGGATCAAGCATCAGTTTGACAAATGGTTGAACACACTGTTGCATGTGCAGTGGCAATTGAAATTTTGATGTTGTTCATTGTCGGTATGAGAGTTGATCCCCTTCTTGTCTCTTGACTACCCAAATTGACAGAGATATTGTGGCTTGGGTATATTGTACTGAAATTTACTTTTAAGTATGTTGTGTTGGATAGCCAATTATACATAGCCAATTTATTTGGCCAAGAATCAATCAATGACAGATTTGGATATGTGCAAGATGGAATATCATCTGAGTTTGTAATCTCATCAGTGTGTAAATGGTGTAGCTCTTCTACATTAATATACCACTTAACAGATGAAGAGGGAAGGATTGGTGACGTGATTCTTGTCTAGTTATCTGGATATTTGTAAATTGGAAAATCATCTGAATATGTAAATATCTTCAGTGTAACATCTTCCAGTGGATTCACCCGAGTTGTCTGCTTAAATTGAATGACTGGTATGCTCCCTAAGCCTTTTTTTTTCTGAATTAAGCTGTTTGCCTTGCATTATCTGTTTTGATTTTGTCATCTATAGCTCAGCAATAGTTAATATTTCATAAATTTGTTCAAGTCATGTTCGGAGTTTTGCTAATTAATTAGGAAAAACTTGCTTGATATTCATTTTTCCTGATTAAATTTTCAGACGAACGAGCAAGTTGAATTTTACTGGTCTGAAGCCTAACTGGTCAACATCCAAGTGCTGTGAGTTGTTATCACATGCCTTCTATGTTCTATTCAGACTTGAGCATATAAGCCAATCTAGTGAACTTGACTGCCAAGTGACCTTAGCTTAAACTATTACTGTCGTAGAGATTCAAATACTTATCATATTCAATAGTGTCATGTCATTTCAGTTCAGCTTCAGATTATATAAATTTAGTTAAAAAAAACTTTGTATTCCACTCTTCCATCTAGTTTATGAGTTTGCTAACTGCTTGACGTCATGAAAGTTGCTTTCTTCCTCCTAAGGGTTGACAATAGGAATTGAATGCATGTTCTGCTTGGATATGACCTCAAGCTAGTGTGTGGTTGACTTTGTTTAGTTTATTGTTAGTCCTTGTTAACCATATGACTTTCAGCACCATCTTGTCATTTGACCATCATATAATTTAATGTTATTTCAAATCTACTGCAAGAATCTCATATCCTAGGTCATATCTACTGAAACATTCAATTTCTGTACTCCAATGATCCAATCTGAAGTTTGGTTTTACATCTTTACATAATCTGAGAGACAATTTTAATTTTGTGCTGAAAATGAGTACAAGGAGAAATTTTATTGTTGAATGAGGTTGTACTTCATATGAGTAGAAGAGGGTTGAATTAAAGCTATGAACAGGTATTAAATTGTGTTAATGTGGGGAGACCTCAGGAAGCTATAAATAAGAGTTAGAAAAAGTAATCATGGTTGTTTAGCAAATGGTAGAATTTTTACCTGTATGATGCCTATTTTTCTCTCGTAATATATTTGATAACTAAGTGAGGATGAAGTTTGTACAAAACATAGCTCTCCCTTTTTTGTTCTTTTGTTTTTTTATCTGTAGCACACCGTGCAAATTCCACTATGATTTGAGCTTAGAGTTTGTTTGGGGTCATTGAGAATTTTTACAATATAAAAGCAATTTAAATGAGCATTTGAAGTTGTTTTTACCTCCTCTTCTTCTTATTATCATTATTTGGAGAGAAGAGTCATGATTGTAGATTTATTTTGAACCTCAATAGATAAAACTTGTAAAAAAAAAATGTAAATTCCAAACTTGCCATTTCAAACGATTGCTGAACCGCAATCTCCTAAGTTTGTAGTTGGTCAAACTCCAGTTGTATCAAACTTAACGATAATGAATTGAGAATCATGGTTGTTAACATTAATATGGACATTAAGATTAAATAATCAAAGAAGGACAAAAATCAAAAGGGTGTCTTAGATTGTCAGAATCATAAAAAGGCATCCTTTTATGAAAAAAGTCAAAATAATGACCCGTCATATTTTTCATTTAGAAAATATCCTTATTTCTTTCTGTAACCGCTATGTAGTATCTACTATAATGTGTTAAAATAAACCGCTTTAACTTGGTCAAAAAATAATATGCATAGAGCACTTTTATATAAAAACTGCTTCAAAACTAACTTAAAAATTACCAACTTGGTCAAAATTGTGTAAGCTTAATCATACTGACTTCAAAATGGTAAAAAAAACACTTAATTAGTTGATATAACAGTTTTAAAAGTGTTGACAATTTTGATCAAGTTTAAGCATTTTTTATGATTATTTTTTTATATAAAAGAGTTCTATCTATAGTATTTTTAATCAAGTTAAACTAAAAAGAAAAATAAATTACTTTAATACATTGTAGCAGCTACAATGTACCTTCCGTAGCAGTGTTGGAATAAGGATACTTTCGGGATGAGAAATATGGAGTATTGTTTGTGACTTTTTTTTTTTAAAAAAAAGTGTTATTTGTTTTTTTTATGAAAATGATAATTAGGGACGCCCTTATGTGTTTTGCCCATCAAAGAATTCAAGCGTGAATGTTAAATAAATAAATATATATATATATATACACACACACACACACACACAATTAAAATAGTGTATAGCTAATAGTAAGATCATATCTGTAGTATAAATTATTCAATACAAATTGGGTTTTGTCCTATATCAATATCTGTCAATTTTGCTTAGTATGGCTGTGCCATACATTAAAGTCTTTGGAGTCAACTACACAAACCATACCTTATTTGATGTCTTTAATGTGTGGTCTTAATTACCTTATTTGATCTCAATATTTAGATAATTCAGATATGCTGATTTTATTCATTAAAATTGTGTTTTATATAGATTTCATATCAAATAGAATAGAAGTCTCAGGAGGTTACTTGTTACACAAGAACTAAGAAGAATATTTACAAGCAACTTATATCTTATTCTTACATTTAGTCCATGAAAAGGCGGTGTGCCTTTTTTATCTTGATGTAACTACAATCCTATATCATATTTAACTGTACAAATATCAAAGGATGTTTACTGCAATAATTGCATTGTTTATATCCATTTAAAGCATCGATAAATTAGATTATGAAGCCCTGTTTGTCATTACAGGAAACTGGTGTGCCAGCTACCGACATGCCTTGCTGCAAGCAGCTGTTCATTAGATCATGGTGAGTTCGTGCACCAAACTACAACTTTTGTCTATGTTTTTGGATCTCAAGACAAGAACAAGGAAGTGCAATTTCTCTCTTCTTTTTTTCCCCTCCATTTCCCTTGTGTGCCAAAATACCTTTTACTAAAATAATCTTTTTGTTGTTTAAGATTGTCATTTTGATCGTTGTCAAGAAGGGACAGTAGATGCAGTTTTGTCATGCAGTTGGTTTCAGTCTTTATCATTCTTGGCTTATTCCTCTTTCACCATTAACCAGACCCAATCATTGCTTCATATTTTAACCTCACTGGGACCCCCCAGAGTTGTGCATTGATTCTTATTATAACTCTACCTTGCACTCTATCTCTTGTAGCTGCCTCTACTGCATAAAATATTGGATTTTGGAATCATATTCAGTATAAACAATCTTGTAAACAATGCCTTGATATGGATCCAAGAGTTGCAGTCAATAGCTTCCACTAAAGAATGCCTCATATTAGCTGTAAACCTTTAACTAACAAGCCATCTCTTATCATTTTGAGTAGGCTCTCGCTTCCACGCAAGGGAGGTCTTCTGTTCTGGCACAAGTATCAAATATGATCTCTTTTCTCAGGTAACCACGTTTTGTGGAATCATACACGTACTTCCATTGATGTGAATTTCTTATTCTTGTTTAGAATCGATCAAATTGCTGGTTAAAAATTGAACATAAAGGATATAAGTCTGTTTACTACAATAAATTATAAATTCTCAGTGGTAATTCTTATCCTTCAATTGAGTTTTATTGAAGGAATAGTTTACTAGATACATTGACTCCTAGTTCATCTTTTTACATTTTGTGAAAGTAATTGTTCCTTTCAGAGATTGCAATTATTTGAAGCCTCGTGGTACAATTCTTGATGTTTGTGGAGAGTAATCCAAATCTCAGTTAAATGCATGTTTTGTGTTGAGGTCGATCGAAAGGTATCACCACACAAAATGGCATTTTTTGTGGAAAGAACATGTTTAGTTTTGATGACGCTAATATATGTGCAAGTCTACATATCTTTGCCTCTTTCTTTTTCTGAGCTTCAACTCCATACATGGATGATCTCTCTAATTGCTTGTTACTTTTGTGCTAAAGTTACATGGATAGTCACAAGCCTTCACATATGCTCTCGAGGTGCGGTCGCCAGACCCCGACCCTGCCGGTCCGACCGCGGTGGCAGTGGCTCTGGCTCAGCTTCTTCTCAGTTGGGCTCTCCTGGTTCATGCTCTGTCTATGCTTATCAGGTTCACGCTGCTGCAGTTGGTTTGCTACCTTGCCATTGTGGTTGTGAAATTTCTTCTTGTGATTGTGCAAGGTTGCAGTTGCTGCTGGGACAAGGAAATAAATGTCGCCGCGCCGGAGCTTAGCCTCCGGCGACACAATCAAGATGCGCCGTCGCACAGCGCTTCCTCCCTGGGAGCTGCAGGGCTTGCTGAGGACGTGGCCAGGGTTGGCAGCCAGGATCTCCCCAGCACTGATGCTGCAGCTGTGCTCCTCCACCTGGCCACTGAGGTGGACAATTCGGACAACGTCGAACGCGCCGCACGGCAGGACGCAGGCCAAGCAGCACCTCAGGCTGTTGCCCATATGAATCAACTCTCAGGCAGTATGAATTCTCTCCTCCCTCTCCTCTCGCAATTCGTCTGATAGAAACGTGGGGGTGGAGTTATGTATTTAAGGGGTGAAACTGCGTGACTAATAATCTAATGACAAATTAAGGGAGTCTTTGCCTTCATGAGCAGCAGGATTAGTATATTAATTAAGTCTTAAGCATGGGTTTAATATTTATTAAGTTAATCTCCCAGCCTCACCTACCAAGTGTTCCTTTTTTCAGGGCAAACAGATGTTGTTGGCATTGTGAAGGTCTCAGCTCTGTCCATTCACCTCAAAAGCCTTTTCTCCTTCAGGTATTGCTCTCTCTCTCTCTCTCTCTGACATTTCCGGTTGGATCTTCCTCTCGTGTGCTGTCTTAAATTCATATCTTATTTTCCGACTAATTTACTCTGAAAAAAAGTTTTAAAATATTGAATCCCTAAGATGAGATTGAATTATTGTGCCTAGGTCAATAATGCAGGCGTAGGTGAAGCATTGTACGTGTCCGGATAATACCGAATATTAGTGTCTAATTATCTGTCTTTTGTGCTTATAATTAATTCTTAGCTCCCATGAAACCTAAAGCTCATTGGCAATGGTGGTGGTTGACCATGCATCATAGGAATCTATATCACTTAGTGAGGTAAAAATTTGAAAGAACAAGAAGGGGCATGTAATCTAATTGTAAAGGAAGAAAGAATCTTACGGAAGAGGATCTAGGAAAAAGAATGAAAGAGAAACTTGTGAAACAAAGGCAACACCCTAAGGTAGGATGAGGCTCTTGTGTAGGCAGCAGATAGGGCCGGGATCCTCTCAAATGATAATGAAAAAAAGGAAAGAAAGAAAGAGTAATAAAATTTAGAGAAAAATAATAGTGCTATATTAAATACACTTTTAACTTTAAAAAGAATTGTTATAAAAAATATTAATCACAGATAACCAATAAATATTTTAAATTTATTAATTAAACTTATTTTTACTTAGTAAATTAAATTTTTATCAGTAAAAATTATAAATTAAAAATTAAATTTTAATGAAAAACAAAAATAAAATCACCAACTAAATTTTCACCTTAGCTTTAGGATAGGGAGAAAAAAGTGTGTGGAAGTCCAATAGAAATGTGATACATCGAAGATCGAATTTGGGAGATCACAAATTTAAAATTTAAATGTGGATTCAGTCTAAGAAGGGTTCTACAAAATTATAGCATACAAAGAGGAGACCTCAAATTTAAATATGGATCCAGTCTAGGAAGGATTCATTTTGTTAAATCATAGCATAGAAGGAAGAAACTTAAATCAAACTAGCCATTGCACACACACATTGTATATGCAATATAATGCATTAATATGTTAGGCCTATAAATTGGCTTAATAAGAGTGTATCAAGTCTATGCATAAAAAATTAATTTATTTTTTTATATTAAATATTAAATTGATAAAAAGGGTATATTTTCTAATGTCGCCAATCCTAAGATATTTATAAAAGTTTCTCCACTCGCGGTGTTACTAATCTTAAAATGTGATACTAAAGAGAACTATGGTAGTGTATAAAAAATTACTAATAAGTCTTAATATAATGCATGAATACCTATTAATGAGAAAAAAATTCTAATAATATGAACCATGATAGTGCATAGAAAATTACTAATAAGTCTTAACATAATGCATGAATACCTATTAATGAGAAAAATTTCTGATAATATGCCACAACTGAATTTTGAATTCTAAATCTTTGATTGATTAATAAGAAATTTTTTTAATAATACGTCGCAGTTTAGTTTAGAAGTCTAGATCTCTGATTGAAATTACTAATAAATCTTATTTTGAATATAAAAAAGGATATTAATGTAATTTACTTTTGGGCTAATTAATTGAGAGCTAGTTAGTAAAGAGTCTAAATTATTAATAAAATAGTAACATAAAATAATAATTTAGTGGATTTTGTTGGGACCTTTGCGTCGGCTAGAGGGGGTGAATAGCCGCTCACCCAAATCTTCGCTTCCTACGCTTGTCAGTACACAGTGGAAATACAAACAACAAAGTAGAAAACTAACTAAACCAAACCAAAACAACAAACCCTAACACGTTTGTTTACATGGTTCGGTGATGACGCTCCTACTCCACGGCTATCCGTAAGGTGGACGATCCCAATCCATCGATAGATGATTCCCCGGATAACCTCAGGCTAACTCTAGTAGCTCCTTGTGGGTGGAGAAACCTCGCCACGACCCTTCCGAATCCTCTCGGATGCACTTGGAACACACTTGAGTTTGGGAGACAATTAATAAGGTTGACCACCACTATTTCGTCAACCGTGCTCAAGGTTCATGAGCTCCCTTAAATAGGGCTCGGGTGGAAACACTCAAGTGTGTTTTCCGCCACCAGACAACTGCTAAGAATAGGAGTTGATTGGTCCCACATGGAGATATAGCCGTTACACCCTAATGGCTACATACCAGTCAACTGCTATAGTGAACCAGTAGACTGCTACAATGCTGCTATAGTGACGCTACAGTGACACTACAGTGATGCTACAGTACCCTAGTTTCCCTTCCCGAGTACATTTTTGACGCACTCAACCTCACCCGACTAACCTAGACCTAGCCTTCTAGCCTCCTCCATCAACCTTGCGTCCCTCAGATGCTC
>JBBPFP011116063.1:0-11930 GCA_037974795.1 Kaempferia galanga | reverse complement strand
GTTTTCAAGATCCTTCTCGTAAAGCTAGCATTCATGACAACATCAGTGATCCTCAGTTATCTGATCAGAAGGAGGAGGCCACTAATAGTGTCATTAAGGATCTTGATTGCGAACTCAATTTCAAGTATTGCAAAAGTCACTTTCCAGCCTCCACTGATTTTTTAAAAGTTGTGCCACCTTCAAAAGCTAATGAAGAGATTAACAAGAAATCTGGACTGGAACTTGAATGTTTTGATGATGCTCTTGAGGTTGCAAGGCAAGTGGCTATAGCAGTGGAGAAGGAGGTGGTTGATTATAGAGAAACTTTTTGCAGTTCACCTAATGACAATTCCAGGGAAGCATATGGTTCTCATAGCCCTGATTCTAAGGAAGAAAAACAGGAAGAACTGACTGAGCAAGTAGGGAGAAACAGTTTATTAGATGGAACTGAGTATTCTGGCCCATCATCTCCTGATAAGGGATCAGAGATCACACAGAATATCAGTTCTGATGAAGAAAACATCGACCAAAATGTAGTGTCACCTGAGCCAAAAGTTTCTGCTCAAGAATCAGTTTGCAAGGCTGACGTGGATGGGTGCACTTTTGATCTAAATGCAAACATTTGCAACGATGAACCTGACTGCTCAACAAAGGTAAGCCCCAAAATGCCTATTAATGTGTCTGCTCCTGTAGCTGTTGTTGCTTCTTCAAAAGGAACTCCAGGAGTGCCTGCTACTCTATGTTTTGGAGGTGAGATGGGTTGGAAGGGTTCTGCTGCAACCAGTGCTTTTCGACCAGCATCTCCTAGAAGAACTTCTGATGGTGAAAGGATTTCTTGTGCAAAGCAGAAACCGAATTTCCTTGAAATTGATTTGAATGTGGCTGAAAGGGTGGATGGGGTTACTGATGAACCTGCATCAGTGAAACAGTTGCCTTCTTCCTTTAGTCATCCAGACAGAGATGCGTGCATTGAACTTGGTTCTAAAACAGAGAAGCAGAATTTGGATTTAAATTGTCTTGGGGATGAGGAAGTGTCTATCCTTCCATTCTCATCTTGGAAGTTGAATATTCGGAATGGAGAACAGAGTCAATCTTCAGCTTCTTCATCATCCCATAAACAGTCTTCCTTTCGAGATTTTGACCTAAACGACAACCCATCTTTAAATGATGCTGGTTCTCACAGCTTCAGGCAATCATCTAATAAAGCTTTGGAATCTTTTGGATGGAAAGCACCACATGAACCGATCGTCAAGATCATGGGAGCAGAAATTCCTATCACACGGACAGGCAATATGGATCAAGGGCAGCTTTTGTCCATACCAAATGGACTGCAAATAGAACCTGGCATGGTTACCAGACCATTGCTACCTTGCACGAGCATGCCAACCCTTGCTTATGGGTTCAGTGGACATCCATCTGGGTCTTCTATGTCAGTTCCAGCAGCATATTATTCACCTGGAAGCATTCCTTACATTGCAGAGACTAGAGGCATGGTACCTATAACGCACGTCTCTGGCTCCAGCACTGGCTCAGGACATGCTGGGACATCATCCAGGCCACCGCACTTTCTCTTCAGTGCATCTAGCATGCCCTACATGGCTGGTTATGGCAGTGCATTGCCTGGTGGTTTGAATTTGAACAACGGGATGGCGCCTCCAGAAGGTGGGATCAGAGGCGGCATTTTTGAACATCAATTCTTTCTGCAAGGGCATAGAAGTTGGATGGAAGAGCAAGCCCAACCTTCTACTTCTGTAACGCCGTTAAAGCGGAAAGAGCCAGACTCAGGGTGGGAGCCACTTCCTCCTCTAAATGGTTGCAAGCGGATGGCATCCAGGCCTTAATTTTTTCTATTTTTTCAGGAGGGGGAAAACAATTGGAGCTGAGGAGGCCTTTTGATCGATTACCAAGTGGTTAGTTGGTTACTAATCTGGAGCATGAGCATGGAGGGCCGACCAGAGGATGTGGCATTGAAAGAGATGGATGAATTAATGAGTTTATAGTAGTCCTGACCAGAAATTTGATTGTTGTCGGTTTTGGTGCTTGTTCATAATGAATGGCTCCATTGTCATTTATAGGTGTGCAGCATCTGTTGGTGGTGCAAGGCCAGTGCTTGTATATCTCACAAATACTCTAACAAGTTGAAGAGCGGGCAATAGAGCAACTAGTAATTTATTCATAAGATGGAATTTCCCTAGTAGTATTCGGTTTTGTAATTTTGTTGTTTGAATTTTCCTAGTGGTTATTACATGTCTGTTTTCTGTGGATTTGTTTAAATATTCTTATCGAAAATATGTTTAAAATTTCTAGTTTTCAATACCTAAGCTTGCAACGTCCGCCTGTTCGATTGGTCTATAGATGATTTCAGCGATCTGGATTTTTTTTAGATCTGGATGTTCAATTCTTCATTAATCTGGATCGATCTGGATTTTTTTTAAACAAGCATTAGGTATTCAATTTTTGGATTGACTAATTTCGGAAGATGAATCATAGTTAGGGGTAGCCTTATAGTCTATTAAATTTTCTAATTTACCGGGCTGACCGTGTGTCGACACGTCCAACCTTTTGCCAAATAATATTCATTAAGTTTAATTATTTTAATATTTTAAAGGTCGAATAAATTAGGCTTTAGATTTATTAACCAAACTGTTAACCTTCGGATTATAAATAAACAAATAAACTGTCCGCATCTCTGCTCTCGCACGGACAAGACACTAGATTGGACGCCATGAGCGGCACTCCACGTGAGTTTGTTAGAATTAGATGGCCCCCGTCCTCTCTCCTCCGCTTGGTATAAGGAAGTCATTGAAAATGAGTTGGCATCCACACCACGAAATCCCTGGTAAACAGTTGCTTCAACTGTCGCAGATGAACAATTGAAATCTTGTTATAGTAGAGAAATCGGAGTCAGACAGAGCAGCTCAACGTGACACAATGCTAAATTATGCCAGCATAACAACGTGTCATGTTGACTATGACCTATGGTTAAAGTTAGGCATGAAATTTCTGTGCGCACAACCCAACCTGCGAGCCAAGTCAAGCACGGCATATGCGTTAGGCAAGACTCAATGTACCAACCCTTCCATTTGAATAGCTAAAATACCCTTTTTGAATAGGCTGTTTGACAAAAATATTCAATCCATTTCTTATTGTGTTGTGTCATGCAGGTCTAGCTAATCTATCTAATATAGGGCAACAACGGCTTAGTCTCTAAATATACGCTCAAAAATTAAGCTCTAAAAATAAAACACAATTCAAGTAGAAGAAATTATAAAACTAAAAATTAAGCTCGAACTTATGGATCGCCCAGGTCGCCGGCCGCCCAACATGGATGTACAGACTATCAAGGAGCTCTATACATATTGGGTTAAGATTTTGTTTTATGGTGTCCCTGTCCCACGTGCCTAAGGATAGGGCTCATCCAACCAACCTCATGATTACATATATAAAGATTCAAGATATAACATACATCAGGTCTATTTAAAGAATCATCAAAGTATAGAAATTAAGAATTTAAAAAATTTATAAAGATATGAATATAAAATATAAAAAAATAGCCATTTAGGTTAGGTACAAGACTATTGTCATACTACTATTTTTCAGGGATTTTTTTCTTGAAAGTTTCAACCAAACTCCAACAGATATCATTGCTAAAAGATCCATTCATCACGTTACGATAAGCACTAAAACACAGCAAATGGAAAGACACTGATGATTAAGATAAAACAGATAAGAAACAGATAAATAGTACCTCGTTCCGGCAACAATCAGTACAGAAAATGATTTAGCCAAAATTGAGGTTTGTAAACACTTTCCCCAGCCCTACTATGTCGAATAATGATTAACCGAGAAGCTGAAACAAGACAGTAAACTACCTCAAAGGCTTCAGACTTTTTCCTCAATTGATAAACCTAGAAATGTCAGAAGCTGTCTGCTCTTCCTACGAAGCCATGCTACCAGTTTAGCAGCATGCGTCTACTTCTTTTTCTTTGACTTGCTTGACAGTGATTGAGCATAAGCAGTTCCCTGAGCAACAAAACCGAAGTGAAAAGGGATCAACAATTCAATGTGAAGGATGAAGAACGTACAACTGTAGCTGTTCACATATCACAGGTCACAATCAAATTTGTAAATAACTAAACCAGGATATAAATGAACATCCTTCATTCGAGCAACTTAATAATTTACCTTCAACCACTCATCCATATCGGCTTCCGTGGTTTTAGTACCCACTTCTACCTTGGTTGATCTCTTTGGTTTCTGGAGAGAGGGAAAAAAATTAATAAGGTCCTCAACATAAACCAGTATGAGCATTATATAAAAAGCAAGCTATTCTAAAATCTGAAAATTATAAGGTCATCAAAACATCTATCATTAAGGGGCAGAAGGTTTTCTTCTTATTTGTTAGCAGATCGTCCATGTTCAAAATAGACCTTTTTCAGAAAGAAAATTCATTTCAATCTTCTCTCTAAGATGGTTGTTTTTGTACCGCATCAGACCTGAACTCATCTTGTCGAGAACATGTTTGCAATAACAGAAAGAAGCAATTGATCAATAATGCAGTTGCAAGTCTACCCTTGGATCTGATAGACCTACTGATCTTATATTCTTGCTATGAACATGAGTTAGAAGACTGTTAAGAGGGCACTGCAGGAAGCTTTTCAAGCACATTCTTCAAGGATTGAAAATATAACCCATGTTTTTGAAAATCAGTCTGGATCAGCTAACTCAACAACCTAAACTAGGATGGAAGTCAACCCAATCTAGTTGGATCTATAGAAGCACTCTCTGATTGAAATGGAGTTCATGCCTGTGAAATGAGTGAATCGTGACCATACGTAATGGCTGTTTAAAACCCCTGGTCCAGGTTTGGAAACACTATGTGCCAAGATTAAAATGTAACCTACGTTTTTGGGAATCAGTGGATCAGTTGGCTCAACCACTTAAACTGGAACGGAAATCAATCTGATCTAGTTGGATCAATAGACGCACTCTAGTAGAACTGGACTTTGGGCTTGTGCAATGGAACATCGTGTTCAAAAGTGGCGACCATTTGATAACTCTCTAAAGACATCTATGGGTATATATCCATTTATGCAGCACCTAAGTTTAAAGTTCGTCTGCATATCAATTTAATTCCTTTGCCAATTTTTATCTGCCAAACTGAGGATTCTATATATGAGAGAGACACATGTCAATACTATGGGAAAGATTGAATTGATTAATCATTATTATAAAAAAAAAATATACTGGTGCACCTCATAGATTCAAAGATAACAAAAATAGAACACACCTATCCATTCATTAGCCCTAAAATTGTCATGAGTTTTACTAAAGTATTTACATTCATTGTATGAGAAAAATTGACTAATGCGTGTTTATTCAATTTACCAATTTATTTAAACTTTAATTTAATTTTCAAATTAGGGTGTATACTAAATTGCTGAGATATTCGAACCTCAATATTTGTGTAATGACTTTGTCACAAGAGTCAAAAGAGTACCTCGACATATAAATCAAAGGCAATGTTTTCTGATTTACTAGAAATGACGTCTACAGAAAAGAATAGCAAAGATTATCTTACCAAGAAATATAGCAAAAATGAAAGTTAAAATGAAGATCCATTAGTCTTACTCATAGAGAGGTCATCCGTGAAAAGATACTGAAGAAAGCATATTTAATAACACAAAAGAGTATTATAATTTATTCTTAAAAACAATGACTAAAGAAAAAGGCTGACAACTGACAAGGCTTAGTGTGAGTTGGGCTCTCAGATAGGAGAATGATGTTGTTCAAAAAAATTTGATATCAATTTAGAAATTTGGTTTGAAATTTGGGAGTTTAAAAATTCAATATATTTTTAAAATTTTAAAAGTTGTTACAAGTTTGTTGTATTTTTTAAAGATAAATTAAGCCTGCTAAAAGTTTATTATACAATTTTAGAGATAAGATAGGAGTCTTTAGATGACTTGGACTTGTTTCAAAACTATAAAAAGGGTTAGGATCTTCTATAATGGATTATCTTCCAATTTAATGATTTCTCTCATTAAGTTTTGTTCACAGCTTTTCATGTGTAATTTTTCATGTTATATCAAATAAGATACATAATAATAATAATTGAGAGCAATTAGGTGCAACTTCAACTCATGATAACATGAGAGAAAATAGGTTGAGATGATATATGCTAAAAGCCCAATAGATTTTAAAGAGAAAAGAGTTCTGTTAAAATGAAAGATGGAAAAAATAAAGTGAGATTAAAGAAAACATTAATAACTATAATAAAAAATATTTAATAATTTTAAATATTCAAGTCAATAGAAAGATAATATTCATGTAGCCGACCCTATATAATTAGTGGACAAGCACAAGTTGACAATAAGAGAATATCATCAACCTCACGTCCTCTATTTTATTTCATGGGAAGATAACTTAGGAAGCTAGAATAGTCAAATTGATAAAGTGGCATAGTCAATCAAGGGATTCAAATACTTTCAATTGATGATGTACCTTTGAGAACTGTTGAATTTGACCATATGCCCACAATCCTAGAAAGACGAGAAGAGCAACTCCAAGGGTCACAAGGAAAACCGACTCGATGGTTAAAAATCCTCCAGCTTCAACAACTTCAATCGTACCATTATAGAAAACATTCTGATATGGCTGCTGATCAATCTCATAGTCTATCCTTGCCACCAAGTCAAAGGAACCAGGCTGCACAAGCAACAAGGCATAAGATTCATAATAAATGAAATAAATTTCAGCATACATCATGTGATAAACTTCCCTTAAGTGTATTTTTCCTAACATCAGTAATTTTTTTCTCAAAAAGGAAAAAAATCTGACTTCTTGGATGTACATATAAGCAATTTGTAAAAGCTAAAAAGGTTATAATTATGAAAACTACCTGTAGGTATTTGCTAACAGCAAACAAATAAGGGAAGGTAGCTTGAGCAGAAACAGGCACCGAGGCATTATAAAATTCCTGCATGAGAAAATAATTAGAATACTCATCGTGTACAGAACATCAATGTAAAGGAAAGAAACTATATGATTTAGAAAAATATAAACTTGAACATGCAGGATAAAATAGCATGAAAATGCGCTTAGCAGTTTAAAGAAAAAAACAACTACCAACCTTACTGAAGGATGGACACCATTGGCTCTTTAAGATGTTTTTATAATATCAGTAAGGTGTTCTATTAAGTCTGCTAAGCTAACATAACAATTCAGTCACACATCAAGAAAAACCTTATTTATTCAATAAAATCCTACTCCGGAGTACAAGCAGATAGTTATCACAGTTGAAAATTGTTGAACAATCTTTTTAATCAAAATTATTTAACAATTCAATTCCCTGCTTAGTAGCTTTTCTACTGGAGCCCATATACAACCTGGCATACCACATGCCGTCATAAGTGTTGAACAAGAAGAATATTGATAAGTTCATTCATCAATTGAATTTATCATGAAAAAAAAAAAACTCATTGAAACCCTCTATATTTTCCGTCTGATTAGCAGGATGGAATTGATAAGGAATTGGATATTCTAGGGAATGAAATGAAATAGGAATGTAGTGGAATATGTAATGAATTCTCCATTCACTTGTACTTTGATTTGCAGAAATTGTGTAATAGAAATGGAATAATCTCCACAAAAGTGACACATTTCTTTCCGTCCTCTAACTGACACACAACATAGCAGGAGACAACACAACAACACATGTCATGAAGCTCTAAAACAATGCTAACGCAGTTGGAGGATTCCCCTGATCCACACAAAGCTTTTGTAATGTGGTACGAGGTCAGCGATGACTCTGTGCAAGAGCCATGAAGATTTCACGTGGCAGAAATAACTTCTCTGTAAGATCCAGTGATGATAATGGCTTCAGGCAGCTTCTCTTACGATTGTAACTTGTAAGCCTTCCATGGCATCTCAAAACAGTCAAATAGTTTATCTTCTTCCTCTTCCCTTTCCTCCTTCCCCTATTGTACTGTTTGGCATACCAACTCCACCAACACCGGCACTTACCTCTACACCTAGAAACTTGCTTTTGAATAGATCAATTACAATGTAATAACATAGATGCTCTAGTATTGTTGGGTTAAGAAATGGACTAGATAAAAAAATAAAACAATAAAGGGGGAATAACATCTATCAGAAATTGATATTCCAGGTCTGTTTTGTTATTTATGAAGAATAAAATAGCTACTCCTGAACATTAAAAATGATGTTAGATGTATACATAAACAAAAGAATTTATTTCATGAAATAATCTAAGAAGATGAAAAAAAATCTCAAAACCGAGTTTTAATGGGGCCTCCTACATCAGCCCTACCCTTTGTACTGGATGTCTCTAAAGATACCTTAACAGTTCTATTTATAGACAGAACAATCATATCTACAAAAATCCATTAATGATGACAGAATGCCAATTAAGAGAGCAGTTGATAGATAAAATCCTCATAAACCAACCTACATAAGAATATAGATCTATAATTGATCTATAATTGCTATTAGAAACTATATATGATTAAAACAAGCTAAACCAAAACAAGGATGTTCCACGACATAAAAATTTAAAGCCAATAATAGAAAGGCAAAGAAGACAACTATCTGATACGACTTGTTAACTTCATCAGCACAGGATTGGTTTTTCCTTGGTTACAAAAGAACTGCAATAATAAGATTACCAGGCTTAAAATTTTTGTTACTATTTGACCCAATCATAATAGCAACTCAATTTTTCACTTATGTAACAGTCGTAAGCACTTTGTCTAAAGCATATCAGTTTCCACCTAACTGATAGATTTTTTTTAAATAAGAATTAACATATAGAAAAATCCTTGCAGCGAATCATACAATCACAATCGAAGAAGAAAAAAGTACATCATGAGGTAATAATCTGAGACCTAGACAAAAATTGAAGAGAAGGGATAGTGCATACACCATTCTTCAGTGTCATGGATAACCCAGAACAGAAAAAAATTAAGAGAATGGATAACCCATAACAGGATCAAATAGCTAAAAAAATGTATTTGGCAGGCATAGTACAGCAATAGTACTTTTAATTTTGAAAAGAAGCATGCATAGTCTGAGTGCATAATAGGTATCAATGGATACAACACACCTGCACAGTTAGATTCTGCACCAACATCCGATGATCAAATGGAAGATGAAGGCTAGCATGTATAGCAACCACATTTAGCGGTGATTCAACTGTATTTTTCCAGAACAAAGCATCGCATTAGATGCACGTAATTCAACATCCACAATAAGAAGGCAAGTGTAGTGTGAAAAAGCACCAAATATTGCATCAAAAAAGCAGATGTCAGTAAAAGCATAGCATATGAAAAGGTCATTAACATAAAATCAATATACCATCATACAGACAAAATTTTCATGCAGAAGACACAAATACAAGTAAAATTTTGCTTATGCTTAGATTCAGTAATTTCCCAAATGGATAGTGTCTGGAAGTAGAAAAGTTTGTTATATAAAAAAACTGTCAATATAGACAATCCACAACAATCTTGGGAAATAAATCTATCACGTCAATGAAATGGCAAAGTAGATCAGTCAAAATAGGAAAACAATTTAGGGAAAGTACGTTTATTAATTTAAATGAGTAGGAGATACTCCTACTACTACATACTACGTTTGTAGGCATCACACAAGAATATACAATACAAGAAAGTAAAATAAATACTCATAGGACAAAATTACAAAAGTTATTTACTATATTATGTTTAAATTTTAAAGTTGTTAGAAACCCACCATCATTATGTAAACCAACCAATAACTCAGCTTCTTCTCCAGCTGGTACTACTGCATGGAGAAAAAGATAAATATATATGTTATAATTCTTCAAAACAACTACCATACCAATTACTTGTGCAATGATTGATCTTCAGTAACTTAATACTTACATTTGCCAGCATTCTTTGGAAATACACAAACAGTATCCACTCCAGGAGCTGGACCAACATCACTAAAAACGTGAGTATCATCACCGACTATCCCAATATCACTTCCTTCAATAACTTCAGTTGCAGCAACATCTTCATCTGACTGGCATCGAACTGTCACAGTAAACATATAGTTAGTAAAAGATCTTCTAATGCCACATGTTTATCATGCCTTCATAGGGAAAAAAAAGTTAGCACTAGAGAATATTAACAGGAAAATTTGTACCTCCTAATTTAGTCCAGAATTTTAATTGGTTAATAAACATTGCAAAAACTTTATATAAGAACATTAAAGTTAAAAAATCAGAATCTGAGTTAGTTTCACACTGGGAGATCCTTCACCATAAGAAAACCAATAACCTTAAAAACTCATTTCATGGATGGAAGTCAAGAAATATTGACTTAACTCTTTGCTCAATCCTTTCGGATCATCTCACAAACCTGTCATAGGATTTTGGTATAAAAGAAAATTCAAAACTTCATTCACATTTCCTTCGCAAGTGGCAGGCAATTAACCATTAAGAATAATCAAACTGTTACATTAGGAGAAAGGATTTTGGAAATGTATTTTTAGAATTCATGAAAATCCAACAATTCCTAGTTTCACCAAAAACAATTATTTGATAACATGGGATCATACTGATAAAAAAAATTGTCATAGAAACACTGTTGGAAATCAGGTTAAAGATTGTATGTACAGATGCAGAGCAAAATTTTGCCAGAAGAATTTTCGGCTGGTGCTGGAAGTTCAAAGGGCGATGCAGTAGAACCTTCAGCAATTCATCCAAAAAAGGAAACCTTTCGTATCCCATTGTCTTATATTAAAATAAAATAAAATAGATTTATTTACTGTTTTTGTTGTTCCAATTTCAGTTCCAATCCTTGATTTTGCAGTTTCTTTTATTGTATTCCGCACTCCTTGCGTATATTTTTCCCCTTAGAATCCATACATGAGCTTGGTGCCCAGAAAATGAAATAGATATACGTAATGCCCAATTATACAGATCCAAAATCTCCATGAGCAGGAAACAGCTATGATATCGAAATAGGTGCGCGGGCAAAATATATATATATAGCAACAATCAATCCCCTAGGGTTCGATGACGGCTTGCAACAGCTGATCGGCAGGTTCAGGCTATCGGGGAAACCAAAACGAAGGGTTAGATCGGGGATCGGGAAGAATATACCTTGCAGGACAGGGGCCCCTACGAGTAGAAGCGCCAGTAGGACGGCGCAAACCCTTATCGCCATGGCGGAGAGGAGATCGAAGAATCGCACAGCGACCGCTCGAATGAAAATAATAATTCGCAGAAATGGAATGGGCCGTCAAATCGATCGGATCCAGCGTACAAATAACCGCGCATACCCTTTTTCACACTCTGTGTGCTCTAGATCCTACCCATTCGATCCTCTAAATGGAATCGTGCAATTCCAACGGATAGCCGTTCGATGGGACGCACAGCATCATCAACACCTTCGAGATACGAAGAGCGGAGATGTGCTTCAGAGTTTGTCTTGAACGCGTCTCCGATGAACGACACGTCATCGACAGGGAGTGTGAGAGAGGCCAGAAGGTAAATCCTGCGGAGGCTAATGGAGGATAACTTTTTCACCGTCCGATCGTACCGGAGTTATTTCCGAGCATTCATATAATGGGGCCCTCTTAAGGACTCCATAGAATATCTTGTGGAGGAACCCTCTTGTTCATTTTATTTGTTTTTGTTTTTTAGTTGCAAATAGATATTTAGTTTAAAGTTATTAATCTATCGATTCAGTCCTTAAAAATTAGACGGACGAAAATTTTATCCGCATGGAGGATTAGATTAGGATATCTAATCTGAATTAAGGAGAATATAAAAAAATTATTAATAGACAGTATACAATATCCGATTTGAATATTTAATTAAATTATATATATACGACTCCTAAAATTAAGTGGTGGAAGTTAAAGGATGACAAACAAAATATATTTAAGGAGAAGATAGGAGT
>JBBPFP011115847.1:0-11934 GCA_037974795.1 Kaempferia galanga | reverse complement strand
AAATTGTGGACCACTCCTGGTCCACAATGATCTAGACCGTTGGTGCAAATCAGACAAGTGATCTGATCGCACCAACGGTCCAAATCATTATGGACCAGGAGTGGTCCACAATTTGCGAACCAGAGGATCCGCACAATTTGCGGTTTATGAAAGAAAGAAAAACATATCTTGAAGTTTATTTAAAAATCTATTATTCAGGCAATTTTATCCCTAATTCTCCTCTCAACTTCACTGATGGAGTGAAAATCAATTTCCCATTTAGGGTCATAAGACTGGTCATAAACTTTGATAACAGTAGTGAATTGAAAGTGTGTAAAATCATCCAAAGCTAAATTGATTTAAATTGTCATATATGTGTCAAATTATTAGTTTTAGAACTACTAGCATCTTTTCTAATGTCATTAATATTAGCATATAAAGCATGAAAAAGTTCACTTGCGTTTAGAAATTACAATTTACATATTTATCAATGTAATAGTTTCAAAGTAAGAAATAGTCTTGTAAATTTACTTAAACATTGCTCTACTTTATACTACTAATCTGTTAGCAAAAGTGAAAATTCAGATTTACCAAAAAAACAACTTTAATGTTAACAAAAAGGCATAAAAGATAAATATTATCAATTCTTAAATGGTAGTTTACTGTATTGGTAATAAAATAAATAAATAAAACATTGTCTACTACTTGTCCAGTTCTAAAATTTAGCTGGCTACTTGGCTACACCATATGAAATGACATACAGCTTGTATTTGATAACTTTCCATTTTTATATTAACCATCCATGATATATGGGCCATTGTTTCAATAATGAAAGAACTTCACGGCTCACATTGGCTTCTTCAAGAAGCTATATAACCCTACTAGGGCAGTTGAACACCATGTGTTTTATATAATACAGGCGACGAAAAAGGTGATATGTGGTAGTCACTGAAAGACAAAGGTAAGTTGTCGGTTCTTCTATTTCTTTTTTTTTTCTTTTTTTTTGGAATTTCTTCCTCTCCATGTCTTTCCTACATGTACCTTTATTGGTATTCATATCTTCTCTTTGCTCACTCCCTTCTCCGTCTAGTTGTTCATCATCTTCTATATCAATTCTTGTACTATAACCAAATGCCATTTTCTTTAAAAGGGAATACATCAAAATGATACTACAATGTTTTTTTCCCAAGATATATTTACCACCTGAAAAAGAGGGGGAATCTATGATTCAAGCACGAGCCACCTCAAGCACTACAGTAGGATGTGCACGGTCAACAATAAACAGTAAGCTGCTACAACATGAGAAACGATGCCAAAGATAAAACAAAAAAGGTGTCAGTCTAGATAATGCGACCAATGACTATGATTTTATGTTGCAGATTTATATATTTATCTTAAAGGAATCATCTTTACTGGGTGAATTCAGGGCATGGTATGCTACAAATTCTATGGAACAAATGGCCAAAATAAGTATAACGCACCAAGTTGAATTAAGTGCAAAACGAAAAGGCATTAGACCCTGTGCAACTTTAGCAGAAATATCCCAAGTTCAGGGACAATTAAGAAATATAATCAACCAAACCCGTCTCAGACAATACACCTCTCCCATTTATGAAAACAAAAAAACAGATTGTACCAGGTTCCGTTTTACAGCAACACAAATGGCACAATGCCTACCCTTTAATTACCCACCTTAATTTCTAGAAATCCAAGAACCCCAGATTTCAGATCAAAATACTTTAATTTAATGCTGGAACCGGCCATCGGTGGAAAATGGAATTCATAATCCAACCAAACATATTTAAGCAACACAATAGAGACATAAGTACAAATGGAAACCTGATACGCCAACCCTATGCTGCGAGAACGGCCACGAAGGCCAGAGGTGACCGTGATGATGGCGCTAGAGATCACTAGGGTTCGCGTGACCGGCGCGTTGTCTGCACCCAATAAGGAATCCCAAGGAGAAATTGAACAAGGGTTTCAAGTAGCTAAGTGGCAAAAAACGACTTGCAATGGAAAATTGTTGGAATCACATAGTCAGCGACAGAAGCTTACGAAATCCGGATGGTCCTCCGTGCATCATCGATCGCTAGGCAGAGAGGGGGAGAGAGAAATCGATCGGTTCGTCGTTCTCACGGCACGAAAGATTGAGAAGTTGTCGTGGCGAAGGCAAGAAGAGCCGGCGGGAGATGCGAACCGGAGTTGGCGCGTCTCCGTCTTGCCTGTCCTTAAAACGACGGCCCTGAACTAAACCGATGGAAATTGATGGCCCAGCCAGCCCACTTAATTTATGTGCATGGATTTTTGTTGAAAATTAAAGACTAAACTTTTATGAAATTCAAATAAGTATTGCTAACCGCGAAAAGCAATACCAATCAACAACAAGGGGATGGTTTAAAATATCATGTTTAGGTGTTTTATTTAGTTCATTAAAAACTAATATTTATGCTTTTAAAAAATAATAGAAAATAAATACTTATTATTAGCATTTTGACATATTTCACCTCTAATAAATTTTAAAAAAAAACAAAAATCATAGGAAAATCATCCATGTTCCATTTTAATTTTTTTATTAAAAGGCATCTCATCCCTATAAAATAACACAGATACCTTCTAACACATATATACATCTTACAAAAATACCACCTTTTTCCATCTAAATCCCGTCACGTTATAAGAATTATGATTTTATAGCTATTACAACTATTATTGTAGTTATAGTAGCTACAAACTCACAGCTACTACAACTGTAATCTATATACAAGAGGAATCAAGAATTGATTTTTAATTGGGAGAAGAATAATGATTCTATGAATAAGTTGCTTGCCCAAACACTCTAAGCCTAAATTCATCAAGCCTAAAACTAAATAGTTGTGTATGCTATATGTTCTAAGTGATGCAGAGAGTAATATAATAGTTATAGTATATTCTTCTCTAACTTGACGAGCTACTTAACAAATGGGCTCTATATTTGAGATATATCTTCTGCAATCAAAGTCTTTGTAACACTACTAATAGAAACTCATATATTCCAAGTGATTTAATAATTAATTAAATAGTTATGATATATTAAATTTGTCATTCTCAGTTGTACTGCTACAATACAATTTTTTATTCAATTATAGCAATTATGATTTCATAACTTCTGGAACATACCTAGATTTAAGTGGAAAATAGGCAAGTGTGCTCATGCAGCATGTTTAAGGGTATCTGTGTCATTTTATAGGAGTGGAATGCCCTTTAGATAAAAAATCAAATTAGAGACCCATTTGACAATTTTAAAAAAAATGAGACCCCCTATGATTTTTGCCCTTTAAAAAAGGTAAATAATCCTATTTCAGAACGAAAAAAAAAACAATCAAATAAAACAAGTTAAGCGATAATAGGACAATCAATACACGAACTCCCCTCAATACAAGACTCGGGGAAAGGTTAGACCTAGTCGATTGTATACAATCTTACTTTACATTTTACAAAAGACTATTTCCGCTAGGCTAAGCAATACTTAATTTTAATCATCCCCATGAATATAACAATATGACAAAATTTAACCACCAATACCTATAAATTCACTTTTAGACTTTTTAGAACGTTTAAACATCAAGGCCTTTGGTTTAAGTAATCCTGAAGGTGGACGACATTTTCATAGCGATGTTGATTACCAACACAAACTCGACATTTTCGTTAGTGAACAATTTAAAGCGTTGCGGACAAGAAACATTGGAAGAATGCAAGGTTTTTTTGTAGCCTATCACTAGATGCAAAGGGAAATTCCGAACTGATGACAATTAAGAAAAAATTCCACTATTATATGGTTAAATAAGATTATATATAGCTGAACCCAAATATCTGGGTAAAAATACAAGTCGACCATGATGATAACGAAAGTTCTTTTCTCATTTATACACCAGTAACTGACCCTTAATAGATGTTCATCATGATCCCCTGGGTATATTGAACTTGCAGAGGGGGCATGTGGCACTAATCTTGAGCCATTTAACAATGCAATCTGAATGGAAGTAATGGTTGCAGGGAAGTGAGTGTAGCTCCACGCCATCTTCGTAATTAGAGAGGCAAATGCAGCATTCCTATGAAAAAAGGTAAATTCATAAGCAAATAAGTAAATGTTGGCAAGAGGGTCTGCAAAAATTCAGTAATTTAGCTGCCAAAGAATGAATCTCGCACAAACAAAAACTAACATAGATAATTTTCTCCCAAGTGGACAAGTGTCGAGATAATCTTTTGTACCGATCTCTACAATTGGCTTCCAAGCACCAAATTATTCTGTTTGTTCTCAAAACCATGGCAAAGAACCTTGCAGGTGAGAGTGTAAACTTGATTTGGTTCTTCTAAATCTTTGGCAGCGACTCTAAGCAATTCTTATTGAAACATAGCTCGTCATTGGATGAGTTTGAACAGAAGTGGGTTGAGAAAACATAGGCCACAAACTACATAAAGAACACCTAGCCAATTTCTCTAATGCTACTTAAAGCCGTCATGGCCAAGTAGCCATGCCTCCAACATTTAGTTAGCAAGCTACAATGGTGGAGGAAAACTTGTCAAATGGAAAACCAACACAATTTTAACCCAAGCCACCTCCTGAGATGCCCAAAATGGGATTGTTGATCCACCAGAAGGGTGTATCAATGGCAAGCAATGACTACACAAATGCCCTACACTCCAAAATGGACAGAAGTGCAAAGAAGGTGCATTTGAAATACCAACTCTTTTGCAAAATAGTGATGGTGAAATGCAAACAATCACTGATAAATTGGGAAATCCTTTTTTTTAATTTTTTTTTCCAAATATGTTTCTAAAAACTGGAGGAATTTGTAGATCAAAACAAGTGTCTCTAGGCACACTCAAAAGCACTGCATTGGGTGCAGTTTATGCCTCACCTTTCTTGGGAATGTATTGGAAAACCCCTTTTCATTTACCGAATTATAGTAGTCATATGCTATGGCAAAAGAATTCAACTAGATCAATTTTAAGGCTCTCAAATGGGTCATCCCAATTCCCAATACACCCCAAAGTTATCTTTGTTCCCTTGTGATGCAAAACATTGCTCTACTCAACCATCAAGATTGGTTCCTTCTATGATATATTACGTACACCTTATGGGGATTATTGTGAAATGGTTAAATACTTCCTAGTTAGCTAATCATGACTAACCTCCACTCTTTGTTCACTCGAAGAGGCTCTTCGAAAAAAATGCCAAATATCTTGCAGGGGCAACTCGAAGTTGATTGATTGGTTAGATCAGGATCGATATGGAACACAAGAATATGAAACTTCACACAAGACACTTCACCTTTGGACTCTCAATGAGCACGGCAACCTCATAATCATGCAGGCTACTGAACTAATATCTATAGTTTCTTTATCCTTTTTCTCCTAGCCCCCAAGGCTTAATGCAGACGGTGGATGCATGGCATCTCTGACGTAATGGTCAGGGATTGATTCTCAAGAACTGACGATTTGAGGTTTACCCCACCATGCACCTTCCGCTTGTGTACCTGCATGAACCTCCCTCCATATTCATGGGGTCGGCACTAGGGGGTTGTTAAGATAACGGATTTACCTTTTTTATCCTTTTTCTCCTATGTACACTCTTGCAACATTTTACTCCTAATAAAGACAGTAGTGTAGTGGTCTTCTATCCACGAAAGAAGTTGAAATTTTAAAATTTCATGGTCAAAGAATCAAGCCATCAAATATATTCACATCAAAACCAGTTGAACACCTACATATGTAAATCTTTGATAATATCAACCATGGAACCAAGGTCAGTGGAAACTAAGCATAAACAGTATAACAGGAAAAAAAACAAGCAGAGGCACAAAGCAAAGGGAGTAATAGAAGATAGATGAAAAGATCCAAGCGATCAGATATACCGAATCTTCTGGAGCGAGGCAAAGATTCATCAGGGAATCCTCCTCTGCTATTGTGATGGAAATTTCATTTTTATTTTCTTGGCCAAGTTTGCGTAGCTGATTGGTCTGATAGTAACGGAACCTGGGAAGGTTGCCTAGGTTGGTATCTGAAGCACCTTCTTGGCCCACAATAGCATGAAGGAAAGCTATAAGGCACGGCAGGCAACAGCAGAGAGCTATCCCAACTGCGCAAGCCAACATGACACAAAATACTGCAAAGAACATGTCAAATGCTAGAAACACCACTGTCAACCTGAATGCCATTTCAAGTTAAATATTAGTAGTTCACAATCCAACCATTAAATGTCAAGTATCCATTTCAGATTAAATGTTTAGCAGGAACTTGTAATGGTGCAACCTAATGTGCATCTTCAGAAAAGAGGCTACGGCTTAAAATCTGACCAGGAAGATGATAAACAGGACAAATTTTATGCATATCCATGAATCAACCAAACATTCATATCCGCATATGCTTTGAAAAACATCCATTGATATAAAGCCATCAAATTTTTTTGTCATTTATGCATAATGAATACACATATACCAAAAAAGGTGTTTAAGCACATTTATCCATCTGTTTGTCCTCTTCCAGGTTACATTGAATTTGCAACGGAAATATTAAAATTACATTTTAAGAAGCATGAGCACCTTAGTATAACTCCAAGAAATTGACCTCAGCAACGTAACAGCACAATGGCAGTAATATTTAAAATTATGCACTGCCTATGGAGCTAGGATTTTTATGGTACATGTGTGACAACAATTCATCCCTAGTTCAGGTTCCTTTCTAGTAGCATAGCCAAATAACTTTGACTTTGCAAAATTACAAATATCGTCCCAGAAAAAAATTGCAATGGTATGCAGGCAAAGCGCTACACAATAGGTGTTGTGGCAACTACATGGTAAAACATAGCTTCTTGGGCCCTACATCACTTGTGTGAATCTCATGTCCAATTTGTGCAATATATGAATCCACAAGAATACTGAGGATTTAAGTAGAGTTATTGTATTACTCCAAGAGTTTATATGATTTTGCTTGGTATCACTACCTTAACTTGAACCTCAAGGATCATGCTTTGGAAACAACATTGGAGTAAGGCTAAATTATCATCTTGATGTGATTTATGGAATCATTTCCCAAGATAAGAAGAGAGCAACTCCCTTACTACCTTTCCTACCAAACATCATATTAACTTGTGTTTCATAACCAAATTCCATCTAAATAATCTCGTTGGCTCATATTTATAGCATCTCTGAGATTCTTTATCTGGCAGCAACAAAGAGAAAATATCTTCAAGGTGTATCCGTGCATGTAACATTACCTAAAACTAATAGCCTACTTTTAAATTGTTTTTTACTGAAACATTAGTTAAGATCAAGTAGGAACTCAATAAAATATGTGGCTAAAACGATCGTGCAAAAAATGGAAAACACAATCTGGAGAAAGTGGCTTTAATAACCATTCAAAAAAAAACACAATGGCAAGTCAGCAACATAAATGGTAAATGATTCTAGAAAGGTATTTTTACCAATAGAGACGAGGTGCATCTTGTAGAAGAGCCTGGCCACCAACAACTATCCAATAGAAACCAAGCATCCACCAGAACAATGACATTATTGCATTAAGGGACTCCAATTTCTTAACAGCCCTGTTAAGACAATGTTTAACTAACAGAGAGACAACTGAACATCCATTTGAATGTGTGTTATATTGAAGTTCATGTCATCTGGAAGAAAAATATTTAAGCATAAACAATATGGATGAAAACAAAAAGGGCATGTACAAAAATAGAAAGCATACAGCAACATGAATCAGCAAAACAATTTTCCATCTTTTAGTGCACATTCCTTATGATATTTAGTTTATGGAACCATCATTTAAGTTATCATAATCCCCTCGCTATACGGAAAATGCAAATGGGTAGATAGTTTAAAACAGCTTCTATATCACAAATGGTCTAAAAGATACTACAGGTTTATTGAGACAAGGTTATAGATGTTGTTTTTGAAAAATGTAATACACATGGAAAAAAACTGAGTCAGAAGTTCACAGAAATAGAGGATAGAAACGTAAAATGAGATATTTATAGTAGGTAATAAATTCAAATCATTTGAAATTTACATGATCGAATGATTTCAATGGCCAAACATAGATGGCAATTATATTGCGCTTGATAGTGAAATTTCTCTACTAATTAGAGATGAGGGGTTTGGTGTTTGATAATCAATTTATGATCTTCATTCTTTTTCAACATAAAGTCGAGAGTTAGAAGTAATTAAAGGAGGGCAAACTGAAGACCCAACCAGAGTGCAGTTTTGATGTCCGGAAATAGATTCACCTTATAAGCAAACTATAGTTCAAATGGTACCTATCAGGAAAACTACAGATGCTGAACAATTGAGCATCAGGTACTTAGGTAAGAACTTTTGGGAGAGCTTTTCTGGTTTTTTTCATGAGGGTAATAAGGTGGGCCAACTACCTACCTACAAACTCCAACAAGGCTGTGAATTTTTCCAACTAGTTCTGAATTTTTATCTTCAACAACAGCATAGGTTTTCAGTGAAACAAAAAGATTCAGTTGGATTTAATAATAACCTTCTGGTTTATTTGCTGACCTATATTTACATTTTGCAGAACACTTTTATTATTTTTTTTTTTTTCACTTGATGCATATAATAAAACAGCTAATACATAGCAGGAACAGGAGGTTTGGCATAGACAAAGGCCCAAAGAAAAGTAAAAAACTGACCCCGCAAGATTAATGAGCATTATTACAGCAAGATGCTCCAACATGTGTAAAACTGAAAAATACAGGTGACTAGCTTTCTATTTAACGCAGCAAGCCCATGGACTGAGAGGAGCATCCAAGCTCATACCACCTCAAGAACACTATTGGATTTGGTTCCACTACTTTGTCAGCTCTGGATTAGTTCAATCTTCCTTTTTTTGTCTTTTGCATCTTCTTTTCATAACATATTTGCATATATAGAAAACCCAATTAAGAAAATCCAATGGAAACAAAAGATTAAGGAAGGCCAAAGCTACTCTATGATATCAAAAAAAGATTTTAAGTACGACCAAGTATGCATATGTATAAGTAGAGGTCCATGTGCAGCTTCGGACAGCTCATATGATCTATACCGAAAATTAATCTAAATTCAAAAAACAATTTTGAGGTTACATGAATTTAAAATAAACAAAACAAAACTGTAAAAATGACTCAAAGCGTCAAGAAAAATGGATAAACTTGGTAATGCAAACAAACCTGCTCTCCTCCTGATCCGCTTCGAACTCCTCCTCCTCCTCCTCCACCAACGCGACCCATCGGCTCCTCTCCCTCATCCGCAGTCTCCTACTATACTCGCAACAAACAAATCCCACATGAAGCAAGCATTGCACTGCGTAACCTAACACCCAAGCCCTAATCGGCGTCTCAGGCCTCTCCTTCGACGCCCAGAGCAGAACCGCCGCGGAGACCAACACGAACAAGGAGTTCCATGCCACATCGAGAACGACGACCGGCTTGGAGTAACCCCAGTTGTAGGGTGGATCCGCTATCTGGCGGGCGTCCGTATCCGGCGTTGCATCCGCAAGCATTGGCCGGGCCACAAACCGCCCAGCGGTCGCGCGCATGAGGAAGATAGGAAAATTCCAGCTGACCCTGACGCCACCTCGAGGTCGGTGATGGAGGTGTAAGGGGGAGGTTGACCTGAAGATGACTCCGCCATTAGCGGCGCCGCCTCCACCCCGGCCAAGCCAGACGAAATCTTCCATCTGGGATGGTGGAGGGATGGAGGGGCGCTTCCGGCTGATGTCGACGCGATGGGATTTAAATTTAGTAAGCAGAAGAACGGAGTCAAAAACGGTGGTTAGGAGGGCGTTTCGTTTCACTTCCATAATGCAGCATATTTTAAGGGTAATTTTTTAAAAATCCTCAACAATTTTAAAAATTTTCAAAATACTCTCAGGATTTAAAATACCTTCTTAAATTTTTATTTTGTCATCCTTCTTTATGTATAAGATCAAAATATTTATTTTGCCCTTTTAAATTATAACCTAAATTTATTTATTTGTTAATTGAAAGAGATATTTTTTAAAAAGTTAATAAGCATGGAGAAATTTGAAAATTATTGTAATAGGGAGTGGCATATAGAATTGTGATCCTAGGTAGCTGGGATCAGAATGGGATCCGTCAAGGATTGAATCAGAAAATATCCTTCTTTAAAATTTTATAATACATGATTAATAATTAAAAAAATATTTAAAAAAGCTAAATATAAACAAAATAATAACTTTGTATATAATTGTAATTAATTTCGACACCACAGATAATGTTATTACATATATAAATTTTAATTAATTAGTAATTTAATTAATTAATATTATAGCACAATAACACTCAATATTATTTATATTTTCATATCTCAAAAATAAATAAAAGAGTCTAAAATGTATACTAACACGACGTATTCAACCTCATGAATATTTCTTGGTTCATAAGATGACTCATTTTAAATACCAACCAAGTAGAAGCTATTAAAACCTTTGATTCGAACATGAACGTTACAACAATCTTCTAAAAGTCTGTTAATTTTATAAAATATCAAACAATACACATTCAAAAACTTATCATTTTGGAGAAAAAAATGATAAAGTATTATTGATAAAAACTAACTCAAAACAACTAAATAGATATTTAAATGGTCTCAAAACCTAACTCTAACTATGTAAAATACAAAAATAACCTAAATTACAAATAGTTTATAAGATAATAAAAAATAAAATAAAATCTTTAAAGTCTCAGGAAGGCTTTAAATGATTTTTTTTCTAAAACTTAATCAGTCTGTATATATATTTGAATAACGATTTGTTATATTATAGTTATCATGACTGAGTGCACTGTAAAAAATAATCTTGCATGATCCATGATTAATTTGGTATTCTGGATTGTTGGATTGTGCAATTCAGAGCAACGATTTTGTAAACATACGGAAGAGGCATATGAAGGGCATTTTAATATTAATCAAACTTTAGGGATATTAAAAAAAAAGTTAATAAGGTTTGGAGAATTTTGAAAGCCATCTTATTTTTTAAAGTGTCCGTAATTCTATCTTTTCAAAATGTAAAAAACTTTAAATATTTTTTAAATTCTATCATGTTATCAACTATTGATATCACTAATTTACTTGCTTAAAAAAAGTGATATGGCACATGTGTGGTCCGCCGCCGCCGGTGTCTCGGCAACTGCAGGCGGCAGCAAAATGGTGAACCGTCGCCGCCAAGTGCTCCTACTCACAATAACAGAACAGTGGTGCGGGTGAGTTGGCCATGTGCTTCCGAGACCCGCGGGAGGCAGCAACGATAATGTTAATCCGACATATTAAATTAGAAGAGGGTCAGTCAACTGATGCCGGTGTTATCTTCTACTGCTGTTGGTTAGCCAGTTCCTCCTTTTCGTCTGCTTCAAACTATGATCATAATTTTACTCGATGACGGCATTAGTATTGATCCGTCCGGAAGTTACATCAGATAGAGGAACCCGTGATAGAGTTAGACTATAAGACTAACTAGAAAAGTATGAACCACTGCACGCTGCCGTAGAGAGTCGGTGAAAAGTGGTACTCGAGAGCATGGAGACACTCCAACACACGAGAGCCTTAGATAGGTAAAATGTGCCCAGCTCAGGTACTTCGACGTTCAAGTCAGAAATCATTCCCGAATGCACAATGTAGAGAAAAGAAGAAGATGAACAATAGAGATGCTCAAAAGTCGCACGTATGCATGCGTACCTTTTTATACCACCTCTCAGGACCTCGATCGTAACGAGTAGATAAGGAATATTCGAGCCAGAGAATGTCAGGTGCAGAAGTTGTAAGGAGGTTTTTCGGAAGTTTCCACTAAAAAAAAAAAAGAATTCTAGGGCAAAATTTGGGACGAAAATTTAAAAAAAATTTGTTGTAAAAAATTTTGTGACAAAAAAAAAATTCATCCCAAATATGCCATCGCAAAATTCTGCAA